>CAJNDV010030870.1:39378-51509 GCA_905221635.1 Symbiodinium sp. CCMP2456 | reverse complement strand
CGCTCTTGGCAGTATTCTGAGCCCTCCCTCTATATATATATATATATACACGCACACACTTTAGGGTCAAAGTATGCTCATACGGATACAGAACCCTGAGGGAAACTAAACAAAGCTGAACCCAGAACTGCGGCCCCTCAAGCCGTTCGAGCCTCTCACATAGACTTGGGTTTAGGGCTTCACGTTTGGGGCTTCGCTAGACCCGAAAAAAACCTATCTTCGATTTATGGGCTTATATCACCAAGGCATAACAACCATAATATGGAACCCTAACAAGGTATACGGGTTATTTGGCCCTAAAACCCTTTTTTGCACAGGCTTGCGTGAATCACGTCCAAAACCCTAAACCCTAACAAGGTATATGGCTTATTTGGCCCTAAAACCCTAAACCCTAAACCCGGAACCCTAACAAGGTAGGTGGCTTATTTGGCCCTAAAACCCTAAACCCGGAACCCTAACAAGGTATATGGCTTATTTGGCCCTAAAACCCTAAACCCTAAACCCTAAACCCTAACAAGGTATATGGCTTATTTGGCCCTAAAACCCTAAACCCTAAACCCGGAACCCTAACAAGGTATATGGCTTATTTGGCCCTAAAACCCTAAACCCTAAACCCGGAACCCTAACAAGGTATATGGGTTATTTGGGACTCGGGAAGGGTCCGAGAGACTCAAGGCTTCCTTGGCTCTACGGCTTAGGAGGTTGTACTTCGAATCGCGGCGAACGTTAGGGTTTAGGGTTTAGGGGCTTAGGGGTTTAGGGTTTAGGGTTTAGGGTTTAGGGGTTTAGGGTTTAGCGTTTGGCCCTGTAAGACCCTGTCTAGGTGGTCCTGCAGGTCCACATACCATGTGTCGTCCAGAGAGTTACCTCAGCTTCGATGTGGAAGGGTCCCCTCCATCCACCCGGTCCACTCCTTCCCACATGCACACCGACACAGCACGTTCCACTATTGTAGCAAAGGGTTTTCCCTAAACCCTAAACCCTAAACCCGAAACCCTACACCCTAAACCCTAAACCCTACACCCTAAACCCTACACCCTAAACCCTAAACCCCATGCAGGATCTGATAGGCTAGGGCTGCTTGGGCCGCAACCCGGGAGATGCATCAAGGCTAGGCTAGCACACTGCAGCAGCATCTGACACGCGTGCTACCGGTAAATCATCCTGTGGGTTGGGGCTTCGAGCTTAGGGTTTAGGGGTTTAGGGGTTTAGGGGTTTGGGGTTTAGGGTTTAGGGTTTAGGGGTTTAGGGGTTTAAAGTTTAGGGTTTAGGGGTTTCGGGGTCTAGGGGTCTAGGGGTTTAGGATTTTTGGGTTTAGGGGTTTAGGGGTTTAGGGCTTAGTCCTATTCACAAGTGTGTCTCGGCTTGCAGGAATGAATATGCAGAGTCCACTTTGTATGCTGTACTGAGCTCAGCCAATCGAAACGGAATGACAATTGCAAATCGATAGCTGCCCCTGCGGGCTTTCGGGAGTCGGTTGCCTCCGGTTCTGCCCTCCGCAATGCGCAAACCCCTGAACCAACAGCCCTTAACACCCCTAAACCCTAAACCCTACGAAACCCTAAACCCTCAAGCCTTGGAGCTTAATTAAAGGCAGTGACTGAGGTCTCTGGGTTTCATCATACTACCCACCCCAGGGCCCAAGTGCCTGATGCGCAGATTTATTCCAACCTGCATCTCCTGCTATCCTAAACCCAAACCCTAAGGGTCCATGTACCCAAATAGTATGTACTTAGGCCTTAATGTAGTCAGTATATGGGTACTTTAGGGCCAAAGTATACTCATATGGGTACATGGACCCTAGGGGAAATACATATCAGCTCATGCTCTGCATGTACAATGTACTTTTTTTTGCATCTGGTCTATGTACTACTATCCTAAACCCAGTAGGTTTCATTGTTAGTTGCTTTGGAGTCCTGTGGTGATTCTCTGGCTCTTGGCCCAGGAAAACTCAATACTCCCAGAAACCCTCTTAAGTTCAGCCTAAACTGTGTGTATACATATAACACACATAAATAAATAAATAAATAAATTTATATATATATATACACGATATCAATATATATATATATATACATATATATATATAGACAAGTATCTAGATAGATAGATAGATAGATAGATAGACAGACAGATAGACAGATAGATAGATAGATAGATAGATAGATAGATAGAGATAAACATGTCAGAAGTGTGTATATATATATATATATATGTATGTATTTATAAAGTGCTATTTAGAAATGTAGCATAGGATTCAGAGTTTAGGATACCAGGTTTAGGGGTTTAGGGCTTGGGCCGTTGAAAGAGATGCTTACCTTGACCCAGCCGCGAACCTTTCAACGAGGATTCTGTTAAATCATGTTGGCCCGAGTCTGGTCCATAAGTCCACGAGGGTTTAGGGTTTAGGGTATAGGGTTTTAGTAGGCTTTTAGGGTTTAGGGTTTAGGGGAGGGTGTAGGGTTTAGGGTGCATTCTGCAGGGCTGTAGGACAACTACGAACTTCATAGAATCCCGGACTCCCACAAAGCAGCCCTGCCACGACCCAGGAAGGGAGAAAGCCACGGAAGAACCCTATACTATACGACGTTCGAGGCTATCATTCTGCTTTGAAGAGGCCGTATCTGGTGAGGCAGCTTTGGTTAAGTTTGGGGCTGAGGGGTGAAATTCGGGTGCCCTTCCCAGAACCTAACTAATTAGGATTACTCTCCTTTTTTGAGCCCAGACTCCTAAACCCTAAAGCTTCTTTGAAGCCAATAGATCCGAAGCCCTAAACCCTAAACCCCAATAAAATTCAGAACTCCTTTGCGAGTGTCTGGGGCTCCGGCCGAACATGTTGCTGTAGCCGCCATACATCCACATCCTCTGCCCCAACTTTAGGCTTTACGGTTTAGGGTGTCGGCTTAGGTCACCGATGACTCTTGTGCATCCTCAAGAGTACGCGCCACCTTCGTAATCTGGAGGGAGACAACTTAGACAACCCCTCAACCATGGGGGGCAGGACCAGATCCGACATGATGGAAAGCACTCGCCCGGGAAGAGATCATGCTCAAGGCTGATGAGATGCTTCGATCAACAATAAGCCGAACAGCAACAACAGCAACACATACGTGTAAGAGCCTTAACTTAAACTTCAAACCTCCATAATACCCTAAACCCTAAACCCCTAAACCCTAAACCCAGCCTTCCACTTTCGTCGACCTCGGCGCTGTGAAGGTAGCGTTGGCTCGGCGTTCCTTTGGCTTCGGTCTCCGCAGATTGGGAGGCTGCGACTTGCGTGTTTAGGGTTTTTGGGGTTTGGGGTTTGGGGTTTAGGGTTTAGGGTTTTTTAGGGTTTTTGCGGTTTGGGGTTTGGGGTTTTTGGGGTTTGGGGTTTGGGGTTAAGGGGTTTTGGGGATTGGGGTTTGGGGTTTAAGGTCTGTGTTCGAGTCCTTTTGGGGCCGTACTATTTGGGGACCTGAAAAGGGACCCTAATTTGGAGAACTGCCCATAGAGGACCCTTCATAGTTTGTAACGTTCTCAGAGACGGGGTAATGTACAAGGGGTCTACATTATGACCGCTCTTAATTAAGAGTCGGGATACTTTGTAAGTATAGGTAAGAAGTAGCGTTACCAGTACTCTAACAGTGATCCTAATCGACGCCATGAAAGAATTGCTTACCACTGTAAGTCGCCGAACTCTCCAAGCGGAGGAGGGTTGTTCGGGACGAGGACGACAGTAGACTGTTCATGACCATTTCCCGGACCTCTCTATGGGCTTGGTAATGGTGCGGGTTTCAGCGCACTTAGATCACCCTCTCAGAGCAGAGCGAAGTAACCAAAACCCTAAAACCCCATAAGCGCTGTGTTCCGCCTCAGGACCTCAGCTCAGTGCAAGCCCAGTTTCCAGATGCGAAGACTTCACTCCACTGTAGTGAAACCTCGAGCTCAAGAGGTTCTTAGTTTTCGTTGTGCTTAAACCCTAAACCCTAAACCCTAAACCCTGAACTAAAGAGCCTTTTGCTCATGGAGACCCGAGGTTTGGGAATGAGAGTGTAGGACGTCACCTTAAACCCGCTTTGCTACTGGACTCAAGTCTAGCCAGACTAGGACGTAAACCCTAAACCCAAAACCTCTTAAGCACCAGTACTTCTCAGGTTCGAAAGAGAAAAGTCAGCCTCGAGTGCGGAGTTCACGAGTTCGTTTTTCAGTGTAGGGTTTAGGGTTTCGACAGGTGTAGAGGTTAGGGTTTCAGGTTCAGGGTTTAGGCAGTCTGACGATGCACTCAATTGAAAAAGGATTGCGATGGGTTGCCCGTCCTGGTGCATCAACTTACTTTAGTCTAGAACCCTAAGGGTACACGTGCTCATATAGTAATGCTTGGAGGGTCCGGGGACATGGTAAGTAGGTCGTAAGTAGACTTATAAGTACCGTAACAGAGACCCTACTTGGGGTTATGGTACTTATAAGTCTATAAAACAGACAATAGCTACTTACTAAGCCCCCCGACCCTCCAAGTACAGTATATACTTGGGCCTTAAAGCAGTCCCTATGTAGGTATTAGAGGGTGAAAGTATACCCACATGGGCACATGGACCCTTAGGGCAATGGACCCCAAGCCCAGTTCCTGGCTTGAGTGCTGTGGGGCCTGAATAATTTAATAGGGTTTCGGGGTGTATTATACCGTAACTGTGATAAGGAACCCCCTAAACGTATGGGTAACCATTAAGGCCCGTATCGTACTTGTGCTTAGGAGTTGCGCCGCTTCTCGTTGTCCATGAGGTTAATTATGGAGCTTGGTTCTGCATAATTATCATGAACAGAAGGACAATCTAAGGGATTTTAGGGTATTTTACAACGGCGCAGTCAGACTCGTATTCACAGGTCCTTTAAGTTCAGGGCTTGGGGCGGGAGTTGGAGCCCTAAAACCGTGGACGGCAACTCTCTCGAGACTTTCACCCACCTCTGAAAACCTTGTAGATCTTCAACTTTTGCAACTATAAACCGTATACCAACCGTGAACCGTATAGCATAAAGCCCTAAACTGGGTTGTCAAGTGGCCGGCGAAAAAATGCAAAATGGTTTTATTGTAATCTAAATTTCTGTTGAATTATGTTAGCCATTATCATGCAGTCCATATACAATGGTGCACATGTCAAAATCTCCGGTAGCCGGCTCTTGAATCGACTCTTTTGCCCTCAGCCGCAGAATTTTGGGTGCGCTACATTTCCCGATAGAAGTTCATGCTAACATTTATAAAAACATATATATATATATATGTATATGTGTGTGTGTCATATATGCATATACACATCCACACACACATACATATATATATATATATGTGCATATCTATACAGCAAGCCCCGACCCTAAGCCGATAACCCCAACAGCCCGAAGGCCCCAGGCCCAAACCCCATACTCCAATCTTCAAGCCCATCGGAGGGTCGAGGGATTTGGTAAGCAGGTAATAAGTAGACTATAATAAGTACCCTAAAACAGACTAAATCTAGTAAGTAACTACTTACTAAGTCCCCCGACCCTCTAAGCACACCAATCACCTTTATCCACAAACCCCACAGCCCAAAGCCCCAAACCCTTAAACATCCAAAGCCCAAACCCCAAACGGGATCCCAAACCCTAAACACCCAAACCCAAAGCACAAAATCCTAAGCCCCAAAAGCCCAAACCCTAAACCCAAAATACCTAAGTCTCAACCCCTGGCCAGAATAAGGGCTTAATATGGCCATAATAAAGGCTTATTATGGCCATAGTATGGGCTTAATCTGGCCATAATAAGGGCTCAATCTGGCCATAATCAGGGCCTCATCATAAGGGCTTTTTGTGGCCATGTAGTACTGGAATTGCCTCGTGTCGAAAGCTGGTACTGGAAGTGCCTCGTTTCGGAACGTGGATGGATTGTGCTTGATTGTGGTACAGCATTAGTACTGGAGTGCCTCGTTTCGGAAATTGGCTGGATTGTGCCTGATTGAGCATCGGTACTGGAAGTGCCTCGTTTCGGAAGCTTTCTAGATTGTGCCTGGTTGTAGTACAGCATTAGAACTGGAAGTGTTTCGTCTCGCAAGCTGGCTGGATTGTGCCTGATTGTAGTACAACATTAGTACTGGAAGTGCCTCGTTGCGGAAGCTGGCTGGATTGTGCCTGATTGTAATACAACATTAGTACTGGAAGTGCCTCGTCTCGGAAGCTGGCTGGATTGCTGAATTGATTTGCCCCGCTTGGCCACCCAAAACACTCGACTCTGGTTGTGGAAACGGCGCAGATGACGCCGGCAGGGATCGAGCCCACGGACCTCCCGGGCCAGGTCAGTGAGGGCATGTCCCTTGCTGCAGGTGAATGCACACCCGCGTAGGGTGTGATGATACGTTCACTGTGCTCGGAGCTGGCACGAAGCAGTGAAGAGGCATCTCTTTTCAGGAAATTGAACAAACAACCAGCAAGTAACAGAAGCTTTCTTGTTGCATCAAGAGCTATCGTCTTGCTGCCCGAACGAATTATGGCAGGAGCCGCTTCAAGCTGCGCTTTCCGTCTTTGAAGGCTGCAAGCCTCTCAAGTCGACAAGGTCCTGTTTGTAGCCACTGAAGCAGGTGACTTTGCAAGTTTGTGTCCATGAGAGCAGCTACCCTGATATCTTCGTAACTGTCGCTCGGGCTCGAAAGGAAAGCGGAGATTGGAGCACGTACCACCGCACTTGCAAAAGGCATCATTGCTGGATTCTCAATGTGAAGCACAAATCAACCTATCCTCTCCAACGATCCTTTTTGTTGCGTCTCAACGAAAAGCACAGACGAGATCTCACTCTGTAGTCTGTAATGCACAAGCAAGCTAATTGAATGGCTTGTGTCTCCGTCATGCTTAAAGCATGACCAGCCAAGATACAAATTCTCAGACACACTACTGCAAGAGGTGCGCCAAAACGAACTGCAAAACGAATTATGTAGATCAAACTCAGCGCGTCACCACTTTCGCTCTCTTGAGAATGAGGGAGCGGATGTCAAAATGCCCTGTCGTCTGCTTTACGTGAGTGTTCTTCGCAGTGGCTGGTGCCCTGCCGGTAACCTTGATGACGGGGCCAAAGTAAGCCAGCATTTTTTCGATGTGAGCCTCGACGGCACCTCTGCGACCCTTGGCACACAAGGTCTTGAGCCGGAAGTTGGCATGGAAAGTGATTTTCTGTTCCCCAGGAGCGGGTTTGAAGAGCACAATCAATGCAGGTTGAGCTGTGTCACCAGCTACCGTTGCACTGGGGTACTGGCGTGGCACAGGCCCTGCATCACTCTTGGACTGCGTAACGATGCTAACCCCAAGCGACTCAACCAGGTCATGGAAGGCGCGAGCACTTCTGATCTGTGGGTTGAACGTCACACAAAGAGACGTACGATAATCAGCGGACACTTCTCTGACCTGGGCTTTCCAATCCTCCAGGGCACCATCAAAGGCGCGCACGTCTGCAAACTTGAGCGGCAAGTCGACAACAAATGCGTCATCCGCACTGTCTTCTTGTAAGTCAGGCACTTGGGCACCGGATGAAACTAGATTCGGCGCACATGAAGGGCGCGGAGATGCGTTCTGAGTCTGCTCCTTCTTCCTGAGGACCACCCCACAGCGAGACTTGCAGCATGCCTGCAAACCGCGCCCTGTGTGTCTTGGTTCACTCATTGAGCCCCGCACCGCAACTTCAATCCCCAAACCTCAAAGCACAGCTGCAACCCCGAGCCCCAAACACCAATCCCTCGGTGTAGGGTTTAGGGTTTAGACCCAAACCCCAACCCCGCAGCCCCCTACCCCGAAACCGTATCTCCAATTCCGGGGTTTTTAGAACTTGAACCTCACTAGGAGCCAGGCAGCTTGATGCTCGCAGCAAGGACTCCAAGCTTGCAAACAATGACAAAGGCTGAATGATGCATGCAACGAGAAGAGCAGAAAGGAACTCCCACCTCCCCTGAACCGTAAGCCCCATAAACTCAACGACAAACCCTAAACCGCTAAACTCAACGACTAACTCTAAACCCACTTTTGAACTCTAAAGCACTAAACCCCAAACCCTCAACCCCTAAAACTCTAAACCCAAACCCCTTAAGCTCTAAGCCACTAAACCAAAACTCGTGCAAAACATGCAGTCACGCGACTTTGAGCCCTGTCGTCGTCGTTGTTGTGCTGGAAGTGGTCCAACCTGTGTCTGCAGACGAAACCCTCTGCTGCAAGATCAAGGGGTTTAGGGTTGAGGGTAATGTAGGAACCTTAATAACTAGAATAGTGTTTTGGGGTATCTTAGACTATAAAGCATGATAAAACCCCAAAATAGTATTGGAAATTATTTTAAGTCCCTATATTACTAGGATCCAAAGCAAAAGCTTTTGAGCTCCCTAGCCCAGATAGCACAAATCCATGCCTACAAAAGCCCAGATTGAAGAATGCAAACAAGAGCCACATCAGGCTTTAATCATTTAGGGTTTAGGGTTTAGGAACCCTAAACCCTAAACCCTAAGATTTGCTTCTTCAGGACGCTGCAACTTCTCCTGGGACCTGCTTGGGGTTTGCACAAGTTGTCGACGGCTTGTTGGAAGGTTCAAGGTCTCTGTATCGGGTTTTCGGCTTAGGGTTTAGGGCTTAGGGCTTCAATTGAGAGTATTCCACAGTTGAGGAGTGTGGAGTATTGAGATTGCCTTGCTTTGGGACTTGATAAGAAGACACTTGCAGTTTGAGGCGTGTTCTTTTAGTCTGAGGTGTGTTCTTTTTAGTTTGAGCTGTGTTCTTTTAGTTTTGAGGTGTTCTTTGATTGAGGGGTATTGGGCTCCGCAGGGAATTGTCTGACGACCGTTTGGCGGCTTGGGTTTCATGGTGCCCCATGGGTTCAGGCTCAGTTGAAGTCGTGGTTTTGGCTGGCAGCTTTCCTTGAATGCTTTTAGGGTTTAGGGTTTAGGGCTTCACTATCTACCCTCCAGTACCAAGACACACATCATCAAATCTCTACGTTGCCGATGCTCTTCCTTGTCCCCCTAAGCATCAGGCCCTAAACCGTGTTCAGCATGAGAGCCCGGAAAGCAAAGCAGAACACCCACTCGTGTCCGGCCCCATCTCACTCCTGCAGCTGACCTACAAATGCGCCGACATGAAACCCTAAACCCTAAATCCATCTAAACCCTAAGCCCTAAAACCTAAACCCTACAACTGAAACCCTAAAATCTAAACCCTAAACCCTAAAATCTAAACCCTAAACCCTAAAACCTAAACCCTAAGGGCAGCATCGCTTTGCAGCCCCCGTTGCTGGAAGACGATGTCGAGGAAGAGGTGGTGCTGGTTGTGGAGCCTCGGACAGAGCCGGCATGGGTTTAGGGTTTAGGCTAAACCCTAAACCCTAAACCCTAAACCCTAAACCGTTTTAGGGGTTTAGGGTTTAGGGTTACAATGCACACGTACGTCCCTAAGCCGCAAAACCTTAACCCTAGAAGACCTGGACCCCGAACACTAAACCTATAAGCCTTAAACTGGCCCTAAACCCTAAACCCTAAAAGTCCTAAGCTTTGAACACTCAACCTGAAATCCCAGAAACCCTAATTTCCCCAAGCCCCGAAGTCTAAGCCCTAAAAACCTCAGTGTATGTCTCGGTTTAGGGTATTAGAGGTCTTTATGTAACTGGGCTTTGAAGTAACCAGGGAGAAAAGAAGTATAGACTTTTATTTCATAATGGTTCCTTTAAGGAACAGGTCAAAAAAGAAATATTAAAGTATGGTACTCCAAAGCCCCTAAACCCTAAACCCTAAACCCTAAACCGGGTAAGTAGGTCCCAGAACCCTCTTCAGGTGTAGGGCCCAGAGCTGCTGCTCACGTGTTCAAGGTGGTATAGGGCTTTGGATTTAGGGTCTAGGGTTTAGGGGTTTAGGGGTTTAGGGTTTCGACTCTCACACTCGCACGCAGTTTAGGGTTTAGGGTTTAGGGTTGAGGGTTTAGGGTTTAGGGTCTAGAGTTCAGCTGGCAGTGTGCAAGAAAACAGCTTCCTTGTGGTCCCGTGCTCCTTCACATGCGGACAAAATGCTCAAGCACTTAGTTCAGGATCCCAGGAGTGAGAAAACGGAGCTTGATCAGGCCCTGACATTTCAACAAACCTTTTCCCTCTGCTACAGTTTGGTGCGTTGAGGGGTTGATGAGGTGTTTAAGCTTGAAAGACTTAGAAACGAAGAGAAACGCACACACTAAGTCAAGTAGCAACACTGAGGCTAAGCTCCTTAAGCCGTACATCCGAATCCAATAAGCTTCCATCTGAAGATGACCTCAGATTCTGTAGGCTTTGGGGCTACAGCTACAAGTACGCCGAACCCGAGCTCCAGAGACCAGAACCTAAAATGTGGAAGAGGAAGCTGTCCCTAGCCGAACCCGGGACCGGCATCCAGCAAAAAAGGCGGTTAAGGGTTTAGGGGTTTAGGGTTCGTGTGATAAGGTTTACGGTCTAGAGTTTAAGGATGAAGGATCAGAATTTCCGGCCGGTTCCGGGTTTGGAGTTTTCGCATTTAGGGTTGTTAGGGTGTTGGGCTTAGTATTGTTGCGCACGAGTGCATGCTGAGACCTGCTAATAGCAATATGACACAGCAGGAAATGTGTGCATCTGTTACATACTGTAAACTAGATGACAAACAAATCCTAACTCTTAATCCCTAAAGCCTGCGATAGAAGCGTGTAAAGCCCTAAACCCTAGGCCATAGTCTACAGGGGTAATCTTTCTAACCCTCGTAGTCGAAGCCTTGTAGAACCCATCACAAGCCCCCTCATAGACCCCTTTGTGACCCCAACCCCATATCAAATAGCACTCTTAAGGCCTGGTTCTGGTAGAAGTCTCTTCGGGATGTCTTGCAAAGCCTGTAAACGTTTAAAGAAGTCTGCAGAACCCTAAACCCTAAACCCTAAACCCTAAACCCTAAACCCTCAACCCTAAACCTTAAACCCTAGACCCTAAACCCTGAAAACCCCAAATTTTCAACATATCTTATCCCGAAGCCCTGATCTCCAAAGACCCCTTTTGGATCCCCTCTGCAACCCCGGTGGGCCCTCCAACATAGACCCTGACCCCTTTCTGGGTTTTTGTGGTAAGGTTCAGGGTTTGGGGGTTTAGGGTTTCGGGTTTAGGGGTTTAGGGTTTAGGGAGACCCACCATAAAACAACCAGGAAGCTGCTGCTCGTCGTGGTCGCGGCCGTCGCATTTGCTCCCACCCCGACCAGGTACCAGACGTCTGTCAAAACGCCTCACAGGTCTTGTCACGCTGGGTCGGTGCTCTTTAGGTGTTCCTAGACAAGATCTTAGAAAAGGGTAGCCCTAAGGGTCCAAGTACCTTATAATCATATACTCTCCCACATAGTAATTTACATAACTACTATCCGAAACCTAAGTACCTAATCCCTGGGTCCTTTGGACCCTTAGGGCAGGGGTTCAGGGTTTATAGGTTCTGGAAAGTTCAGGACTGCGGGTAAGGAACTGGGGGTTGCTTGGCCTAAAGCCTAAGGCTCAAAGGTCTCCTATGTAGTCTGAGTTGGGCTCAAAGATGGAACTACTAAGGCTTGCGCGCTCTTTTGAGCCCCGGGCTTTGTATTTGGGGCATGTAGGGCTAAAAAGGATCCTTAGGGCAAGATGTGCATCCACACCGCTGGCCTGGATCGCCTTTCCCGCCCGTGAAGAATATATCCTTGCACATTTTGGGGGTTCAGTTGTGTGGCTTCGGCTTTGTGCTTTTTTGGGGCTTTGTCGTTACGGGTTGTCCACTGCGCGGCGGGCATTTGCAGGGTGTGCTGCGAGTACGGGGCGTGTTTTGCTTTGCTCTGTGGTCCAGGGGCGACCTCAATCGTTTGGCTGGGGCTCCCATCTGGAGCTGTACCAGTACCCTAAACCCTAAACCCTAAACCCTAAACCCTAAACCCTAAACCCTAGACCCTGCCAATGACGTCTTCCGGGCTTTGTGGTTGAAAACCCTAAAAACACCAAGCCCCGAAACCGGTAAACCCTAAACCCCCTTAAAGCCCTAAGCCTTATAAGCACTAAACCCTGAACCATAAACCCAAACCCCCTAAGCCCCCAAGCCTAAACCCTAAACCCTAAACCCTAAAGTCGAAACCCTAAACCCTAAACCCAAAAACCCTGTAGC
>CAJNDV010030869.1:38351-53690 GCA_905221635.1 Symbiodinium sp. CCMP2456 | reverse complement strand
TAGATCATGGGGGGGGGGCGAGCATACATATATATATATATATGCATGCACATGTATATATGTATTAAGGGCTATTTGAGGTGGGGGTATCGGATCTAGCAGCTTTTTCACTTCACCAGAACAGTGAACTACCATCCAAAACTCAGATCGGAGAACCGCTGTAGCCCATGGTAGCTTGCTGTAAACCCAAGACCAAACCTGCAGGTCTGCCCATCATTCGTGGTCCTTTTACAAAGGCTTGATTGGAGCTCGCCCGGATCATTCGTGGTCCTAAACCCTAAGCCCTAAACCCTAAACCCTAATAGCAGCGACCTTGTGTTCAGAATTCTGTCTTGGCTTAATACTTTAGCACCCTCAGTTCTTCCTCTGCATGCTGCATATAGCTGACTCCCTAAAACCCAAGCCGCTAAGCCCCAAACCTCCGCAACCCCACGTCGAATCTGAGATCGGGACGACCGCCACTTTGAAGGCCTCTTGCCGATCCTGCTTCGAAGCGTGAAGTCTTGTTCAGGGTGTTATCCTGAACGGGTTCCCATCAGGCTTCTAGACGGCTCTTCTGACCGGAAACTCAGCCACGCTGTACAAACACCGAAGTCAGACTGCAACAGAAGGGACTCTCTAGTCAGGGATTCTTTACTGGGATCTTGACAGTAAGCCCTAGAAGACTGTCACCTGTATTGAAGGGGTTTAGGGCCTAGGGCCTCGGTTCTCCTCGAAGACGATGTGCCTGTAGAGTGAGTTATTGATCAGTTGTTGTCCCTCAAAAACCCTAGCCCATGGCATGATAACGCCTTGCATAGGTAACTGGGCTTGCGTGCTCAGCAACGGACTACCTGAACCGCCAGGGGCTTTGATTCGCATGCTTTGATACACAAGCCTGAAGACGGACTCAGACTACTCCTATGCAAGGACCCAGATTAAAAAAAAAAACAGGCTGAACATGTCATCCCCAAGCCGTCTTGGGGGTCATGGCTAAGCCCCCTATGAAATTAACCTAGTTGGATTCAGGGGATAGAGAATCATTAAGCCTTACCCCAATTCATGGCTACCTCCCCTATATCATTTCAATTCAGAAGCTGCGATAAGTGGGTGTTCTGCCGGGTTCGGTGTTTATAAGTCAGGCCTTTTGCGCTGTAGAAGCGGACTTTGCAAGGACAGGAGAAGGATCGTCTCGAAGGGATCCACATGGACTCTACGTGGCTCAGGATATTCGCTAGAAATCCTCTTTTTTCGAACCCAGGCTCTGATCATCACTAGAAATTTAAAATCCTAAACCCTCAACCCTTTGCCTACACTTTTACAGGGCCCTTTTGGCCTATAAGGATGGACCGACACACGCAATGCGAGGCGCCTTTTTGCTGTGATGGCTACGAGCTCATAAAAGCGCGAACGGAGGTACTTGAAATGAACAGGAATTTCCGATAAGTCGATCTTGGCCACCTCCAGGCCAAGCAATGCACAGTCATCCAGAAACTGGGGATAAACGGATACCTCGGACTTCAGCGTTGTGGCTGAAAAATACACGCGCTTCTCCAAGGACATGTACAGCGCAGTGGCGTTTGTCTTCCTTGGTTCTGCTGGGAGGAAACACTCATCATGAGCTTCATGATACGTGTGTTCGGAGACAAAAAGCCTGTTAGTGCCCTCCCTCTCTTTCTCTCTCGCCTCTGTCTGTTTGTCTCTCCCTCTCTCTCTCGCTCTCTCCTCTCTCTCTCTCTCTACTCTCTCTCTCTCTCTCTTTTTCTCTCTCTCTCTCTCTCTCTCTCTCTCTCTTTCTTCAAGAACAGATTGAAGACCGTAAACTTCAAATCTGTCTTGCAGCAGGTGTCCAGGCTGTAAACCGTCAACCCCCCAAACCTTCAAAAGGGGTCGAGCTTCAGCAGTTTGGCCACAAGTTGGGCAAACGACTGAGCAGCTGCAGCATCATAAATGACATCAGCGGCCAGGAGGACCTCTGCGGCCCACACATCGCCTGCTTTAACGCTCAGGACACGTTTGGGTTGCGGTCGATGCTGGTACTGTAGGGAGATTAGTTTTGAACATGAATAAAAGGAATTTGGGCGTCGATTGTGGTGGTGATATAAGGGAGCTTATTTTTAGTATGATTCTGATCCCTAGAATCAGTAGGCCGGGGGTCCGGGGTTCGTGAGAAGGGTTTGTATTTTGGAGGAAACTCTGCTACGGTCATGATCTCCAACCTAACGGACCAGCCACAGGACGAATACCCAGTTTGTTCTGCAGCCAGCCTACAGGTGCAGCTGCCGGGGACACAAGGGAGGCTCAGAGCAACACGTTGATCCCTAAACTCGAAGCCCCTGAACTCTCTGAGCCACCAAACCCTGGATCATCGAAGTTGAACAGCAGCTTTCAGTTAAAAGACTTTCCACAGAACAAAGTCCCACGATCCTTCACGGACATTTTCTGAACCTGACCTGAAGTCCTTCAAGACTCTCTTGAGGAATGTAAACCCGAAAACCCGGCACCTTAACCCCCTAAGCCCTAAAACCCCAAGAGTCTCACACACCCGAAGCTCTAAGCTGAAGACCCTCAATAATGTAGGGGCCTTAAGAATTAGAAGAGGGTTTTGGTGCATATTATGCTATAACTGTAATAAGGAACCCTCAAAACAGTAAATTATTACGGACCCTGTATTACCCCAAACAACTAAGCCCGTCCAACATCCCCCGAGCGCCTGCAGGGCACTCCTTTGGGCTAGGTGGCGCCTCCCAGCGCAGCACCTCCACAGGCACCTCGCTGGCACCGTTCCTGGGTTTAAGGAGGTGCGTGCAGCCTCTTTTGGGTTTAAGGGTTTGGGACTTTGGGGTTTTGGGGCTTTTTTAGGGCTAAACCCTTTTGCAACTGGCTTGCAACGTCACGCCAGGACAGTTAGCCCTAAACCCTAAACCCCTAAACCCCTATAGGCTATAGGGCTTAAGAACTGTTGCGCAAAGCTCTTGACGCGAGCAGCTAGGAAGTTGCCAGAAGTTTCCAATTCGAGTCTGCCTGCGCTGCATTGGTATAGGGCTTTAATGATTTGAACAAGGGTGTTGGTGGTTTAAGTTTTAGGGTTTAGGGTTTAGTAAATCAAAGAGGGGCCTCCAGTAGCAATGATGCCGATTATTCAGTTTCTGAGCTACCTTCAACTCCGAGGGCCTCGTCAGGTTGCCCCTGTCTGGGGTCAACCGTCGCTCGAACAAATTCACACAGAAGCTTGCGGTTGAGTGGTTGCTCTGTGTTGGGCTGAGGTTTATGCAAAGTTTGGACTTTAGAGGCAGCGCTGCCAAAAACAAGAATTGATTATATAGAGAGGTCGAAGAAACTGAGCCCCCCCCAACCTGAAAGACTGCAGTTGAATGTTGGGCGTGCGGGCTTCGCTATGATGCAGCTTGGCAACTCCCTTTTCACTGCACTTTTTCCCTCAACCCAAAACCCTAATTATCCCGAAACCCTGAAACATAAATCCTAAACTCTAAACCCTAATTAGCCCGAAACCCTCAATCCTAAATCCCAAACCCGAAACCCTCAACACTAAATCCTAAACTCTAAACCCTAATTAGCCCGAAACCCCTAAATCCTAAACCCTAAGCCCTAAACCCGAACTGTGCCACGCGTCCTTTGGAGGTTTGCCTTGCAGTTCGTCACAGCCTGGGGCGAGATTTTCACAACGGGGACCTGATGCCCTAAACTCTGAAACCTACAGTCCTGCGCTTTCCCTACGCCCTTCCTTTTTGGGTTTTGGGTTTAGGGTTTAGGGTTTAGGGTTTGGCCCCTTTTCCGTCAGCCTGAAGAGGAGTCTGAAATACCATGTTGGTGGAGGCTTGGGCACGGGAGCCTGCTCTTACCAGGGCGACTCACCACCATACCACTACTACCCCATACTAGCAAATCCACAGGCTCCCCGATTCCCGTGGGCATGCTAACCACCTTGGCTCTACAACCCTTGTCACAGTAATGCTACATTGCTCATACAACCATTCCAATTTTTATCGGATGATCCTCGAAGCCTTAGGGTTTAGAGTTTAGGGGTTTAGGGGTTTAGGGTTTAGGGCTTAGGGTTTAGGGTATAGGCCGTCTAGCTACTGGACTCAAGTCTAGCCAGACTAGGACTTGCAACCATCTTGACTGAGATCTAACCCCTACACCTCTTCAGCCCTACACCCCTGAACCCTGCAGGGCAGGAGACGTCCAAGCAGAAGCTACCCGACTTTCTCAAAGAACGTTGGTTGAGCCTTAAGGGTGCGACCTGGAGCCTTATTTTTGTGATGCTGTAAACGGGGGGGAAACACCACGAACTACCCTAAATCCGAATCTCCACAAACACCCTGTAGAACCCAATAAACCCGATTTGGAATCCTGTTATTGGAAACTTTACTTTTGGGGTTTAGAATCCTATAGAACCCTACGACATGAAACCCCACTGCCTCAATTCCATACACACCTACAGAGCCCTATGTACCAGACTTATATAGAACCCCTATGAACCCAACAAACAGAAGCCAACAAACTCTAGTATAACACCGCATGTAGCACCCCTATAGAACCCCCATCACGATAATATAGAAGCCTTACTAATTAGAATAGATTGGCCTCCTTTATACAACTATCATAAGAAGGAGCTTTAAGGACTAATATTTGTACTTATTTAAGCTTCTATCTATAACCCTACATAAACCCTAACCCTAAACCCCAAATTACATCCTAACCCTAATAAATTGTGTAATGATTTCCCTAAAGGTCCAAGTACCTAATATACCTAATAACCATATACTCTCCCAAATAGTAACCTACATAACTACTATCCGAAACCTAAGTACCTGATTATGGGGTCCTTTGGACCCTTGGGGTTTGGGCCCAAACACCGAAGCCCTAAACCCTAAACCCTAAACCCTAAACCCTAAACCCTAAACCCTAAACCCTTTTTTTTCTTCAAGCCCCGGCCTCCTCACTGCCGTCGGTGCAGAGCACCCGGGCGCCGAGGCGAAAGGCGAGCAACGAGCAGAGTCCCAAGCCCGCCCCCAGCTCGCACACCGGCCTCCACGGGAGGAGGGGGGGGTTTAGGGTTTAGGGTTTAAGGTTTAGGGTTTAGGGTTTAGGGCTTAGGGTTTAGGGTTTAGGGTTTAGGGTTTAGGGTTTAGGGTTTAGGGTTTAGGGGGGGTTGTTTAAGGGTTCCTTTCAGACTCCCTGTTAGGACTCCTGCAACGGTCTTAGGCTTTAGAGGTTTGGGTTTAGGAATTCAGCTTTAGCGTTTTTGGGAATAGGAACTAAGCTTATACGGTTTAGGACTCAAACTCACCCCCAAAGCACAACCGCCTCACTACAGTAAACAGTCCCCCAATTATTCAACTAGAAAGACAAAGAGCCCCAAGCTCTGAAACCCACATTCTGTCCTTGGCACTCCTTTTCCAAGCCCTAAACTCCTAAACCCCTATGATGCTGCAATGCAGACGTAAAGACAAAACCCTAAGCCCTACATAAAGGCTAAACTCTGAACCCTCAACCCCTAAACCCTAAAACCTCAACCCCTAAACCCTCAACCTCAACCCCTAAACCCCTAAAGCCCTCAACCCTAAACCCTCAATCCCTAAACCCCAAACCCCTAAACCCTCAGCCCCTAAACCCCTAAACCCCTGAACCCTCAACCCCTAAACCCCTAAACCCCTAAACCGATAAACCCCAACCCCTAAACCCCTAAACCCCTGAACCCCTAAACCCCTAAACCGATAAACCCCAAACCCTAAACCCCTAAACCCCTAAACCGATAAACCGTCGAAACCCTTTTTTTGCCACGCCGGAGCCTGCCGCGCACCAGCTCCGGTCGGGCGAGGAGGAGGTCGCCTGGGCTTTGAAGTAACCAGGGAGAAACAAAAAAGTATAGACTTCTCTATTTTATAATGGTTCCATTAAGGAACAGGTCCCCCTAAACCCTAAACCCTAAACCCTAAACCCAAACCCTAAACCCTAAACCCTAAACCCCAAATCCTAAACCCTAAACCCCAAAAGTAGTACTAAAGTATGGTACTCCAAAGCCCAGTCGCTAAGGACCAGAGCACCGGCCCAGAGCTGCAAGCCGACCTGCTCTAGCCTCGGTCTGTCTTAGGGCTTAGGGTTTAGGGTTGAGGGTTTGAGGCTTAGGGTTTAGGGTAAAAGGTTTAGGGTTTAGGGTTTTAGGGATTGTGAAGTTTAGAGTTGAGGGTTTAGGGGTTTTGAGTTTAGGGTTTAGCGGTTTTAAGGTTTAGAGCTGAGAGTTTAGGGATTTTAACGTTTAGGGTTTAGGGTTTTTGAGGTTTAGAGTTGAGGGTTTAGGGTTTTTTCCCACAAAGTTTAGGGTTGAGGGTTTTTAAGGTTTAGAGTTGAGGGTTTAGGGTTTTTGAAGTTTAGGGTTGAGGGTTTTTAAGGTTTAGAGTTGAGGGTTTAGGGTTTTTAAAGTTTTGGGTTCAGGGTTTTTTAAGGGTTAGAGTTGAGGGTTTAGGGGTTTAGGGTTTAGGGTTTTTAAGGTTTTTCACTTTGAAGTTTATTTAGGGTTGAGGGTTTTTAAGGTTTAGAGTTGAGGGTTTAGGGTTTTTAAAGTTTAGGGTTGAGGGTTTTTAAGGTTTAGAGTTGAGGGTTTAGGGGTTTAGGGTTTAGGGTTTTTAAGGTTTAGAGTTGAGGGTTGTTAAAGTTTCGAGTTGAGGGTTTAAGGTTTAGGGTTGATGATTTCAGGTTTAGGGTTGAGGGTTTAAAGTTTGGGGTTGAGGGTTTTTAGGTTTAGGGTTGAGGGTTTAGGGTCGAGGGTTTTTAAGCTTTTAGGGTTGAGGGTTTAAGGTTTAGGGTTGAGGGTTTAAGGTTGAGGGTCGAGGGTTTAGGTTTAGGGTTAAGGTTTAGGGTTCAGGGCTTAAGGTTTTAGGGGCTTAGGTTCTAGGGTTTTGGGGTTAAGGGCTTTGGAGCCTTGGGCTTTCCAACAGGGTTACGTTTCAGGGTTGAAGGTTCGGGTTCTTTTTCTTCCAAGTGCAGTGGCCTCTTTCTTCGCAGCGCGAGCTCCAACACCCGCTCAGAAGAACAGGGTTTTAGGGTTTAGGGTTTAAGGTTTAGGGTTTAGGGTTTTCCGAGAAGAAAAGGGTTTGGGGTTTAGGCTTTCTTGGCTGACTTCTGAACCCCTCCTAAAAGTTAAACTTTTAGCATCCATACTTAAGTTCATATAGAAACCCAACAAAGTTAAAGTCCTAAGAGCCCAGCAGCAGAAAGCCAAGGTTTACCCTTCACCCTACGCCCCGAAACCCATAACTTGCGTTTTGGTGTCTGCCTGGAGTAACCAAAGCCCAACTTGACATAAATCCCTTTTAATTTACCTCTATGGCAAGAAAGGGCCCCTCATACCCAAATTAATTATGAAAAGGAGCCTTTTTTTTGAACCCAGACTACATACCCTAAACCCTAAACCCACAACCGTTCCAGGAACCCCCGATATAGTATTGGTAATTATTTGGGCCGCTTACATTAAGTCATGGTCACGATTTAGGGCCTGGGTTGAAGGACTTCGGGGTTCAAAGGTTTTTCTGGATCAGGCTTTAGGGTTTACACTCTCACAGCTCGGACAAGCCAGGCGAGGATCCATGTGTGCGCAGTCAGTGTGAAAACAAGATCTAGAGGCTTCAGGGTTCAGGGTTTAGGGTATACCTGAACCCCAAATAACCTACCTTTTTAAGGACTTATATAAAGAAATCATAATAAGGAGCCCTACAAAGGTAGGTTGTTTAGGGTCCAGGTAGGGACTGAAGGATGAGGTTTGGAGGTGTCTAAGTTGCTGCGTCACTTCCCTGTTACTTTGCCACTTCCCTATAAACCGTTAACCATAACTCCTAAACTCTCTACTGTGTAGGTACTTAGGACCCTTTGGGGATAAATGCTCGCCTTTGCAGAAAGCGACCTCAAGGGTAAGCATATAATATGAAACTAGGACACGGTACTGTAATACTGGAGCGCTATAGTACTATAATACACTATACAGGCTAGGGCCGTTTTGTTGGGCTTTCGGCGCTAGGATACAGGGTCCGGGCTTCATCTGGCGCGCAAGCCGTGAAGCCTTCAATACCAGAATGTGATGCAAACATCAACTATGCTACTATGTAGGGCTCCTAAAACCTAAACCCTCAACCCTAAACCCTAAACCCTCAACCCTAAACCCCAAAACCCTAAACCCTAAAACCCTGTGAGGCAGGTCGAAGACTCGAAAATGGGCTCGCAGTGCATGCGGCGTGGGGCTAGACCGCAGGACACAGGATCCCGCGACGATCTATAATCATGTGGGTGGTTCTCTAAATTCGGGTCCCCTTTTTAGGTCCGCAATATAGTACGGCACCCTTATAAAAAGGACCCTCCAAAGGGACCCTATTTTGGAGAACTACCCATGTGCTTCTAGTTCTAGGTTTACAACTGGCAACCATGACGAGTTCCACAATCGTGTAACTGGTTGCTACCACTCCTTAGCCTGCTTTTTGCCGGTGCCATTGCGTCCCCTGTCTTGTTGCACCGCCTTTTCTATCCTACACCGTTCAAGATACGCTAAACCCTAAACCCTAAACCCCTAAACCCTAAACCCTAAAACCCTAAAACCCTAAACCCCTAAACCCTGAACCCTAAAGCCCTGTGGAAATCCGATCTTTTTTAACCGCAGGCCCTGACATCCTGAACCCTAAACCCGAAACCCCAGGAGTTCTAAGCCCTAGAAGCCCTCCGCACCAAACCCTACGATATCGACTAAGGGTTTAGGGTTTAGGGGTTTAGGGGTTTAGGGTTTAGGGTTTAGGGTTTAGGATACCCCTTACTCCTCTTGCAGAATCAGCAACCGAAAGCCCCCTAAAGCCTGAACCCGATACATCCTAAATTTCATATGAAACCCTTACGGAGGCCTTTCCTAAAATGACTGAACCACCCCAACCCCGTTTAGGGTTTAGGGTTTGGAGCTTAGGGCTTAGGGAAACTTTAAGCCCTAAACCCTAAGCCCCCCCACCCCTCTGCCATGAACTAGTCCGAAGCGCTGAGAGGACGCCAGCCGCTCCAACTCAATGCGCCAGCCGATGAGACCTTGATCACTACCTTAAAGTGATCTCTGGGCTCAATAGGTAGTTCGTAGGTTTTTCTGTTCTTCCTATTTTGTAGGGTTCACGGTGCAAGGCTTCGGGGGATTATGTGGAATATGCTGTTACAAGGACAACGGAGCGGGGATGATGTTAGTAATTATTGCGACTGTGTCGCCATAACCTCTCGGTTTTGGCGGGCTCTTCTTCCAAACCCTAGTGTAGTTTAGAATTTCCAGGCACCGCGCAAACAAGTCGGATTTTGGTAGTGCAAGGTAGGTTTCGCGGCTTTAGGGTTCAGGGGCTTTAAATGCAACATTGGAGGGCTTTGGGTTGCAAGATCATTGATTTTTGCCATTGCTCCTGTATCCTAGGTCGTAGAGGTGTAGTCAAGGACGTAGTATGTGCTTCGCATTTTCCATTCAGGATCTATAGGGATGCTGTTTTATTTGTCGTATGGAGATCGGCCATTGTAGAGCCTTCATAATATAAGGACCTTGGGCATGAACATCTTAGCGGGTCATCTTAGGGCGTATCAGGCAATGTACGTATTGCAGGGGTGGGGTCTATTTCAGATAGCCAGTATGTATTGGAACCACGAGGAGACATTGTCACGACTTATGAAGACCTCCGCGCTCTATTCAGGCATGAGGCTAAAGGGTTTAGGGCTTAGGGCTTAGGGCTTAGGGGTTGAAGGCCCTTGGAAGAAAACACCGTGTTTGCAGGAACTGAATGCAAAGCCTTATAATCCCCCAATCAGGCATCGTAATTTAGAGGATATTGCCGTTGAGGTTTGTGCATCTTCTCAGTTGAGGTGTCGGGTCGAGCGGCAATAGCACGTACCCGGAACCCTGGCCTGTCGACTAAAGCCCTAGAAGCCTTTACCCTAACCCTCCAGGTACCTACGAGTACCTTAAAGGGCCCTAGGAGCTCTAGTACCCTATATAGTAATATAGTAGGTACCTGGAGGTTAGGGTTAAACCTCATCTCTCAAATCTCAGCTCCTAACAACCCCCAAACCGCGAACAACTGAAGCGTAGCACTCCCCTGTTCCCGCCTGTGTCAGCGTACTCAGGAGCTGCTGCTCTTGGCATCTCCAAATCACCATCCTTCAGCGATCAGCCCAAGTGAAGTCTTTAGGGCCTTATCCGGGTCTAGGGTTTAGGGTTTAGGGTTTAGGGTTTAGGGTCTAGGGTGTAGGGTCTAGGGTTTAGGGTTTAAACCCTACACCCTAAACCCTACGTGCGCAACTCCCTAAATTCGCCCCCAACTTTCCATAAAGGCGAACTCCCTAAACCCCAAAGCCTTCATTCAAGAAGTTCTGAACCCCGTAAACCGAAAGATCAAACTTCTGAGCCCATAAACCCCAAGATCCGAGGACTCCTAAATCCCTAAACACAACCCGCCCCCTTCAAAAGTGCAAGCTTCCTGCAAAGCTCAGGTTATAGGGTTTAGGGTCGGGGTCTGAGGTAGAAGGATCCCAACGCGCTAACCCAAAGCCCTACTAAACCCCAAACCCTTTGCAGCAGGCTTCTCTCGCCCGGAACCCCAGACCCTAAAGCCTAAACCCTAAACCCCTAAACCCTCAACCCCAAACCCTAAACCCCTAAACCCCTAAACCCCAAACCCCAAACCCTAAACCCTACTACGGTTCAGGGTAGTCAGGCCTAGGTTGAGGGTTTCGGGCTGTCTTGTTGGGTTGAAGTGATTTCTGGGTTCAGGGCGTAAGCCTTGCCCACTTTTGCGATTAGCCGTGTTGCGGACCGTGCAAGATATGGGCACGGTTTGCAGTCGCCGGTTGAGGTAGATCTTCGTGCAGGGTTTTATCTTCACGGACTCTTTGGTATGATGTAAGCTGGCAATCCTCACCCACAACCGCTTGAGCTTGCACAGCACCTTGTAGCCCTAAGCCCAGGAATCTTTCGTAGTGGCTTCGGAGTTCATGCCCACATTGCTCAGGGATGGTGAGGGGGAAGTCCAGACCCATAAAAATGTCAGGAAAGGCTTCGGGTTTCGGCACTCCTCCGACCATGAGCCCCAGGCCCTTGAGGGAAATCCTGGGAACCCTAAACCCTAAACCCTAAACCCTAAGCCCTAAACCCTAAAACCAGGGCCCCAAATCCGCTCCCTGACCTCATCTTCCTGACAGGGAGGCTGAGGAGGACGGATCTCCAAAGCCTGGGATGAAACTGTTTTGGGCTTTAGGGTTTAGGGTTTGAGTTTTAGGGTTTCGGGTTTCGGGTTTCGGGTTTGGGGTTTATGGTTTAGGAGCTATGAGGCTTTAGGGATGAGATCAAAGTGGAATTTCCAGTTCATCGGTAGAATAAGGTGTTTCGATTTTTTTGACCGAGGGCTCTTACACAGATTTCTGTAGGGGCCGTGGGGACTTCGATGTCAAAGAACCCCGAGCAATAGTTCTAGTTATTCTAGCTATGCAGACACCTACGTACAGGGCTTCGGGTGCCCGGTTAGAGGTTTGGGCTTCAGGGTTTAGGCTTTCCTCTGGTTAAGGTTTGCAGTTTAGAAGGCACCACCCAAAGTCTTAGTGAGGAAGGGTTAGGTGTCGGGGTGGGGATTTATCAAAGCATCTTACTACTACAGCGACCGTGCTTCTTAGCCTAGAGTTTCGGGGTATGTGATACTATAGTGGCATTTTTTGCCTCCCGCCTGGCTAGGACGAACCTACGATGCAGGGTCTATCAGAGCATAGTATAGTAGGTATATAAGTTCTGTAGTGCCACAATGGGGCTGTAATTAAAGCTAGGGTTTAGGGTTTAGGGTTTAGGGTTTAGGGTTCGGGTCTCCTAGGAACGGATTGTAACACAAAGGGTCCACTGGAGCCAACTATCAGGCCTCGGCTTTAGGGAAGTAATCTAGGTGCCCTAATAATTAGAATAGGGTCTTGGGATCCTTTACAGTATCATTATGATAAGGAACCCCCCCCAAAAAAATAGTATAGGTAGTTATTCAGGCCCCTATATTGGTGAAGTATGGCGGTTAGTACATTGGAGAGTCTATGAGCATTCGGCACTTGGACTCTTAGTGGGACAACACATAAGCACCCCGAGCGAGAAAAGAGAAACCACAGCATGCATGCCGGAATCATTCTAGGCGGCCAAACTCTTGACACTGAACCCAGACTTCTACGCCCCAAAGGCCTGAAAGCCCCACAAGCGCCTCGACAAACACTGAAAGCCGTAAACCTTAAACCAAGTTCCAGAGCGGAGGAAATTAAAGTATAGCCTTCCCTGCATACTACACAAGCTCTTCGTTGTGCCAGCAAGAGCACAGTCTCCCCAACCCTAAACCCCAAAGATCCCTAAAGCCACAACCCTAAAAACATCAACCCCAAACCCCCAACCCACTGCCAAAACGGCAAGCACCGAATCCTGAACTCCACAAGCCAAAGAGATTCCAAACAAAACCAAGCTCCTCACCTAACCCAAATGAACCCTAGACCTAGTGTGGGGGGGGGGGCAATAATATTTAGAAAAGGGTTTTGGGTGCCCTTGTAATTATTACTATAATTCTACTAAGGAAGCCCCATAATGGTATTGGTACTTATTTAGGCCCCTAGATTAAATGAATCATACCCCTATTTTCGCATTGAACCAACCCTGACCCCGTGACCGTTTTGCAGCGGGGAGGAACAGACAACCGCCAAGAACGGCTTCCTCGACTTAGGGGTGGCAGCTCCTGCGCGGCTGAGGAATCCGGGGCTTAGGGCCCAGGAGATCACCAAGAGAACGCGTTTAGGGGTGGAGGCTATAGCGGACATTTATGGAATCTGAGAGCACATTGTCCGCGACGTGTGGTCGTGAATTTAGCTTCCAGGCCTTTTGTGTTATATACGGGCTTATAGTAGTTCAATGCAGCAGAATGCAGCAGGCATCTATGGCTTTTTGAAGGATCTGACTGAGTTTACGGGGTCGCCCTCGCTGCCCTCGGTGAGGTCAGGGTACCTGGTTACATCACGTGCCAACCGGCTCGAGAACCACTCCGATTTCCGCTGCTCCCTTGCCAGTCGGGCGATCGGGTCGACCTTGTTCTTGTCTTTCATGCAGCTGGGTGCTTTGCAGCCCAATCCTTTGAAAGCAGAGGGTGCCAACTCTGCATCCGCGCTTGTTGGTTGAGCTACGGCGCAATGAGGAAAATGGCCGGCCGGAGATTCTTGGCTCTGCTGCGGGTTTGGGCTCCATCTGAATCTGGATGTTTTGGTATTCTCCCTTTCGCTTGTTCAGGCTGTCTAGGGTTCGGGCTATATGGGCTTCAAAACCGTAAGGGGTTAAAGGGGTCGTGTTAAATGCTTTAAAACTGCAAACATAATTTTTCACCCTAAACCGAAAACCTAAGCCTTAAACCCTAAACCTTAGACCCTATAAACCTTCAACCCTAAACCGTAAGCCTATGAAGCACAACGGACCGAAGGAATCAACCTCCAAAGGGGAAGATGACGCTTTGGAGCCGTCTCAAACCCTTCTGCAAGCCTTGCAAAGCAATAAATTGGAAACCGTGGGTCCCTCAACCCTAGACCCTAGACCAAACCCCTAAAAACCCGAAAGCCTAAACCCCCAACAAGATCAACGTCAAGCGTCGTACCTTGAGCTTGAGAGAGCCCTCAATGGGTTTAGGGTTTAAGGTTTAGGGGTTCAAGGTCTTTGGGGATTAGGGTGTAGGGGTTTAGGGTTTAAGGGTTTAAGGTCTTGAGGAATTAGGGTTTAGGCTCAACCCGAAACATCCCGATGCCCTAAAGCCCTAAAGCGTGACCCTGGGCAGAGAAACCTGTTGCGCTCTGCTCCAAAACCCTGGCCCGTGAATCCCTGAACCTTAAACCCTAAACGACCCTAAACAAATAAACCTCAAACCCTATACCCTAAAATCTAAACCCTAAACCCCCAACCCTAAACCCTAAGCCACCCCTAAACCTAAAACCCGTGCCTCAAGAGCCAGGCCGTCGGCCTAGTCGAGAGGTTTGTGCGCGGTAGGGTTTAGGGGTTTGGAGTTTGGGGTTTAGGGTTTGGAGTTTGAGGTTTAGAGTTCGGGGCTAAGGGTTGAAGTTTAGGGTTTGGTTTAGGGTTTGGGAGTGTAGGGTTTTGGGGTTGGGGTTCTAGGGCTTGGGCCTTAAACGAAGGGCCCCAACAGTGGGATGGGGGTAGGTTGGAGAATCCCCAAACAGGAGCCCTTATCAGCCAAAACAAGGCCCTCGACTTAATGGTTTGGGCTTCAAGCAGCTCGACACCCTAAACCCTAAACCTCCTAAACCCTTTTCAAGCACGGACTGCAACCCCTAAACCCTAAACCCCTAAACCCCTAAACCCCTAAACCCCTAAACTCTACACCCCAAACCCTAAACCCTAAACCCTAAACCCCTAAACCCCTAAACCCCTAAACCCTAAACCCTAAACCCCGAACCCTAAACCAGGGGTTTGGCTGCTTACGCTCGGGGGTGTTCTTGGAGGCTCAGGGGGACCTCGCAAGCAGATTCGAAGTGGGCTTGCAGCTAATGCAGAGGCCGAAACAATCAGAATATGGTTTGGGGCTCCTTTGTAGGGCTCCTGTGTAGTATACTTCTACTACGGAACCCCCAAAATAGTATTGTTAATTATTCAGGCGCCTGAATTAGCACTACAGAAATGAAGCTGCAGGAGTGGGGTGTTTGGGGCTAGAGCTTTAGGGAGCCCCTTTTAAACCTGGACTAAACCCCTAAACCATAAACCCCCAAACCCTAAACTCCCTAAACCCCTAAACCCTAGAAAAGCTTGGCTAATGAGGTGGTCTTCAAGGCCTGGAAATTCATGGCATGTATAATACAGAGGCCTCAATAATTAGAATAGGGTTTGGGGGGTATGAGAAACCCACCAAAATAGTATAGGGAATTATGCAGGCCCCTATACTATGAGCTTTCTCCCGGGCTTCTGATTTCGGAGGACAGAGCGGCAGGCTTCAGAAATTGTCCTGGGCTGACAGTTTGGTCTTGCCGAATACTGGAAAGAATAGCCCAAGCACCTCGATAATGCCGCAGATGTCGCCCTCCTGTCCAGCAAAATCATGAGGACGAGGATGGTCTTCTTATTTGGTAATGACTTGTGTAGCATTCGTCGATGTCGTGCCGGTAGTGGTACTAACAGTAGTAGTTGCTGTCGTCGTCGCAGTAGTAGCATAGCAGTGGTAGTAGCAAGAGCAAGAGCAGGAGCTGGAGCGGGAGCTGTAGGAGCTGTAGCGGCAGTAGCAGCAGCAGGAGCAGCAGTAGGAGCAGTAGTAGTAGCAGTAGTAGTAGCAGTCGCAG
>CAJNDV010030869.1:19271-30134 GCA_905221635.1 Symbiodinium sp. CCMP2456 | reverse complement strand
TCAGGGTCTAGGGTTCAGAGTTTAGGTGTAGGGTTTCGGGTGGCCCCTCTAAGGGTTCCTTTACAAGGGTTCCCATAAGGGTTCTATGATCTAGGGGCCCTGATGATTGATAAGGGTGGGGTTTGGGGGCTGTTGGGGACTGAACGTTTTGCCAGGTAAGGTGGCGCAGGACCTACAATTGGACTTACTATAATCAGGAACTCCAAAACAGTATTGAAGTTGTTTTTGCGGCTGGGCATTGGGATTTTGTAGGGCTTGGGTCGTGATTTTCATGTTTTGAGAGCTTTTTACCTGGCATCCTAGATCCTGCTAAAGCTTGTAGCCAAGAAGTCGGGCTTTAGACTCTAGAGTTATCTAGAGCGCTTCGGAATTTAGGTCAAACCCGTGTTAGAACTCTAAACTAGACCCTCCCTAAACCCTAAACCCTAAACCCTAAACCCTATTGTGGGGCTTGGGAGTAGGGTGTGGTTTCGGGGACTGCAGGCTCCAAGCCTACCTGCAGAAGGTTAGGGTTTAGGGTTTAGGGTTTAGGGTTCAGTATACCTAAAGACACGACACCCTCAGTATTCTGATCCTCCTGCGGGCTTGCCACTGCCCTGCCACACTATTCAGGGCGCTAGAAAATCTGTTTTGTATGGGGGGGGGGGCAATACCAAACCCTCTGGGGCTGCATGGCCGGCAAACAGGAAAATACACCCACACCGACCGCTCCGAGCAGGCTAAGCAGTCTGTCATATAGGGTTTTTAGTGGCACCTTGGATATTGAAGCGAGCACCTTTTCCACAGAATGCAAAGCATTGAAGATCGGTCGGCGGCACTGTACTTGGGAGCTACAACTGTCTAAGTTGAAGGCTCTTGCAAAGCAGTTCCCTTTCCCTGCAACACAAAATTCTTATCATCCCTCAACACTCCCGTCGTTCGGAACAACTCATGAACAAGATTGAAATTAAGCATCAAACCTGCCCAAAGCTCGACGCCTGCATCCGATGGTTCCTTGACCGATAACCCTTCTCACCATCCTGATACAGGGGCCTCCATAATTACCAATACAATGGCGGGGTTCCTTGTTATAATTGAAATTATAGTATAATGGGCCCCAAAACCCTATTCTAACTATTAAGGCCCCTATTTTAAACCCCGTAGTCCTACACACTTGCAACCCTGGAAACAGCGCCAGGTTTGTTGAACCCAGACTCTGCCAATCACCGAAACCTCAAACCCCTAATCCTCAAACCCTTAAGCCTCAAACCCCTAAACTTCAAACCTCAAACCCCTCAAACCCCTAAACCTCAAACCTCGTCATCATCCTCGTCCTTTGGGAGGTCGTTGTGGACGACCGGGCCAATGCCTGTGCCCCACTCCGGACAACTTCGCTGAAACCGGGGTTGCGATCCCGCGTCGGTTTGGGGTCTAGGGTTTAGGGACAAACATAGGGAATTCTTAAGATTCTATCTGTAAGGGTTGTTCTACCCGGCTTCTCGACTTCTTCGGAAGCTTAACTAAGATGGTCTTTATACTGTAGCTCACCTCGACTCCGGAAGAACGCGTCAAGTTGCTTTCTGCATCATCTGCTCGTCTGCAAAACTCCGAACTCCCCCAAACAAGACAAGCTTGAACCCCGCTATACTATATAATATAGAAGCCTAATATAATATAATTACTATGTTGGGGGGTTCCTTGTTATAAAAAAAAATATTGGCACCAAAACCCTTTTCCAATTATTTAGGCCCCTTTACTCTGGACCCAAAGGACTCAGCACGGGGCTTCGGATGCAGGGCTGACAGGTTAAGAAGGTGTTGCAGGGTCTGCTTGGACGTGCAGAGGGATCTTTCGTGGTGGAGCTTTGGATAGTTTTGGGATTTACAGGGTCTGCTCGTAGGAGGGGAGACGCGTGTACGTGACTAAACTCGTAAGCCCGAAATGCATGAAGCCTACATGCCAAAGGCCTCCAGTTTAGTAAGGTGGTTACTTACCCAGCCTTCTTGCTTCGCCGAGTTTAGGTTTAGGGCTTGCCTGCAGGGTGTAACTAGGGCCAGGGTTTAGGGTTTAGCGGTTAAGGGCTTCGGGCAGTTTATGGTATGTCTGTTATGTTTACATGCCAAACCCCGCAGCTCCCCAAAGTCCAGGCTCCAAAACCTACGCACCAAAGACCTGAGACCGTGATCAGACATCGCTGGGTACATGTACCTTCGGTGACGTCGCTGCTGCACGCACTTGAACACTGACACGGAAAAAAGTTCCCTAAACCCTAGCCAAGACGTAAGTAAACTTCATGCGCCAGCCGCCTTCATGCGGGGATTCCCGGTAGGCAGCAGCACTAGAGCTCTGATTGGCCTTGCGCTGATGCTCGTAATGGTGAAGGTAGTCATGGGGACTGGTGATAATTAGGCTGACGGTAATGATGCAGACGGTGGCGGTAACAACGGCGATGATGACCATCAACTGTATTGTCTATGATGAGCTCAGAGCTGGGATGATGCTGTTGATGATGCTGAAGCTGTACACAATCATGGTCACGGAAGCAAGCAAGGCCATGATATTGCTGTTGCCGATGCCGGCGGCTATGAACTGTTTTCGATGGTGACGATGATGCTGCTTATGATGCTGTTTGCTCAACATGACGATGCTTATGAACGTGGCTGGTTTCCGCGATGAATTCTGCGTTTACAGGAAAGGTTGCGGGGTACGTACACACAGAGCTGCTGCTTCTTCCTCGTCACCACTCTCGTCGGCAGTGTTCATAATCGCAACAGAGCTGCAGCAACAACAGCAACATCGTCAAGTTTGCCATTGTGTAGCCATAGCCATCACGAACATCAACGTCATCACCAGCAGGATCATTGTCGTTGTCGCCATTGTCGTCGCATTTCTCCTCGTCCCAACCCTCCACGACCAGAATTCATCACCGTCGGTGGTTTGAACACAAGATCCAACCCTAAACCCTAAACGGGAGTTTCCAAAAATTAGGGGTACCTTATTTTGGGGTCCTTATATTGAGGATCCTATTATTTGGGGTACTATATTAGGGTCCCCTATTTTCAGAAACCCCCAAACCGTGTACTGCTACTGTCCCTGGGGCTCCAAATAGCCCAAAGTAGGCACTATTTATAGACTTTAGAGCCCAAAGTAGGTACTATTTGTATACTTGGAGCCCTAGGGTGTACCCCTTCGTTTCATCCCGTCCTCCGCTTCGGCGGCTGCAGGCTGGTCCGGCTCCGTCGCTGTGGGCTGCGGCTTTGGCAAGGTCTCCTCGAAGTCCGAGTCGTAGTTGTAGGCCTTCAGGGTTTCGGCTCCGGTTTAGGGTTTAGGGTTTAGGGTTCGTAGGCCTTCAGGGTTTCGGCTCTCACACTCGGACAATGGAGGCGAGGCTTGTGGTCATAAGGCGGCGAGGTGAAACCGACTCGTGGAAGCTGGGAGAAAAGACACAGCAGGCCATAGTAAGACCCTGCCGGGTTTAGGGTTTGAGGTGTAGGGGCTCAGGGTTTTAAGGCCTGGGGTTGCCATTCAAGTTACTTGCTGTTTAGGTGTTGTGGCATTGCGGCTCAGGGTTACAAGGCCTCCCAATTCGGGTTCCGAAGTGTTAAGGGATAACAAACGCAAGGTACAATCAGCCTGGAGACCACCCCTAGACATTTGCGTTTGCCCTCAATCCAAGCTTAAAGCCCTATCAGCCGCGTCTTGTCACAAGAAGCAGCCTGTCCTCCTCTTCGTCCTGTTGAAGGTTCGATTCTGCCGTTCCAGCCGTTCCTCTGCGGGGCTTTTTCATGGCTCGACTGGTACTTGGGGGCGTTCAAGAGTTTCAGGTATTGCAAGTTTTCAGTTTCGATTTACACGGTTAAATCCTAAACCCTAACATTCATTCGTAAGCTTTAGGGACTTTATGGCGGCTAAAACCCTTAACTCGACTTAACCCTAAACTTAAGCCCTAAACCCTATCATCCCAGCCTAATCCCCAACGAGGAATCTGGGCAGAGCCTTCGATCCCCGGGCTTAGGGATACGAGCCCTCTGGAAGGGCCTACTACCTACCTACAGTCTCCATTGTAGTTCCCTTTTTTTGGTTTAATCAAATATATATTTAGGATCCTATAAGGTAACCCCAAAAAGGAACTACAACGGAGACTATAGGTATAATGGTGGGCCTCTCTAAACGACAAAAGTGGGTGCTTGAGGCCTCTGAGTACACCTTGACCTCGCAGGTTGCAGTTTTCAGTACCTAAGCCCTGACAAACCCCAAAACTCGGAAAGCCCAAAGACAACGACGCAAACAAAAAACACCCAAAACCATATAGATTACAGAAGCCCTTTGTAAACACTCTCTCTACATGAACAAGTTAAAAGAACAAGAACCCTCGACAGCCCCTTGCCTGCTTTGGGTTCAGAGTGCGGGCCGGGCCTAAAGTTTCGGGTCGAAGGCTCTGAGTGACAGGCCTGCTTGAACAAAAGCCCGGCCTCTCTCTCTCTCTCTGTCTCTCGGTTTAGGGTTTAGGGTATAGGGTTTAGGGACTCAAAGGCCCAGCCTATACCCTAAAATCCTAAACAGCTCTAAGCCGCATATTTAGAGCCCAAGTCTTCACCCTTCAATCCCCAAAATCCCCCCCCCAATACTGCTAAGCCCTGAGCTCTCAAACCCAAAACCCGGCATCCCCCAAGCCCAAAATCCTCCAACACCCTTATAGAAGCTCTGCATGCCCACTATCCTGGGAACTAAAGTAAAACCTTTGGGATTCTATTGGGATTCTAGTCGCCACAAAAACGTTAAATGTTACTGACCCTACTACAAGAAATCCTGTTAAGATCCATGCCAACCCTAAACCCCCGCCTCCCAAACCCTCAAATTGAACCCTAAACCCTCAACCATAAAAACCCAAAGCCGTAAACCATAACAACCCAAACCCCAAACCCTCAAATTGAACCTCCTCCCAGCCTTCTCCCCGAGACCCGACCGAAGTCTCATCCACGGCGCCATCGGCATCCTAAGCGACTGGGGGAAAGGGTTTAGGGTTTAGGGTTTAGGGTTTAGGGTTTAGGGTTTAGGGAAAGCCCTGTCGTGTTCAAATTATGGGTTTCGGCGTCCAGGGTTTTTGAAGTCTTCTAGCGTGTGGCATGTAGCTCGATAGTGTTTAGAGATTCTGCTTTTTGAAGTGAACAGGGATTCGGGTTTTCAGGGTGTTGGGTTCCGATGCAAAGCGCTTGAGATGATTGCTTGCAGTGGGAGTGAATACTGCGAGCAGTGACTTATGCAACTTTTGCCGATGTCTGGATATATTGGTTAAAGGTTTTAACCCTGAACTCTCACCCCTAAACCGGGCTGTCAGCATAAGCCGTTCGCTTGACGGACTCAGCTCCCAGCCGGAGCAAGGCTCACGGTGCTGTTGGCTGCCTGCAGAGGGGCTTCCTTTAGGGTTTCGACGCACACACTCGCACAAGGCTGGCATTTAGGGTTTTTGACTCTCAAACTTGGACAAAGCCTGGCAAGGCCTGCATCGATACTGTCACACAACGCATTTAGAGTTTTGGGCTTAGGGTTTAGAGTCTAGAGCTTTTGAAGCATCAGAGGTCTCAAAGTCTTAAAGCCTAAGCCGTCAAAGGTGTTATAAGTCAGAAGCTTCTTGGCGGGTCTTACTTGTGACCTCTAAGTCGAGCTTAGACTTGAGGAACTGTTGAGGATCAAAGAGGCTCGAATGAAAGCAGGCATCTGGCATGTACTTGGTGGTTCGAGCTTCCCAGATCTCTCAAACAAAAAGTAAACGTTCAAGGCAGAAGGGTGTATCTTGTTGATTACGTGGATGCACGACCCTATGGAAAAGGAACTGCCGTTGCATGTAAGTACCTACTTATCTATGCGTGCACTTATTTACAATTTTCATGGGTACCCAGAATCTCAAGACAGCAAGTGCTCGTGCATGTTTGACAGTCGCACAGACGCACGCCATGCAGGGACGGGCAGGAGGCAGACGGGAGAATACATGAGATTCGTCGCACATCGTGAAAGCTACACCCTCGCACTTCCAGACTGCACATGTCAACCTGCTCAGGTCCCCAACTCTTATATGATGTCAGAAGGAAAACCACTGATGTAGCTCCCCAAAACGTTACGTATAAGATCTCAACTTTAGCAGAAGAACTACTGTTAGGGATGTTGGGGACAGGGCCCCTGACAAGCTCGGTCGCTTGCATGTCACTGGGTTAACCAACCCCAAGAAATTAAGGGGTGCAGTTAAACAGGGCCTTTTTGTGTACAGTTTAGGATAGGGTTTAGGGTTGTGACACCCAAACTCGGACAAGGCCAGGCAAGGTCTAGGACTATGGGTCTAAGCCCAGGGTTTAGGGTTTAGCAAGGAAGGATGTTGGGGGATGCCGGCCTGCGAGTAATTGTCGTCGTCGGGCGTGCCAGGCTTGTGGAAGCCATGGCCTAGCACGAAGCAAAGACACACAAGCCAATGTAGGGGCCCTAATAATTAGAGTAGGGTTCCTTTAAAGGGGTCCTGTAACGGTCACTAAGGTTACTATGAGGGGTTCTATAAGAAGCGGCCTTAATAATTAGGGTTTAGGGGTTACGGTGTCCGCTGCACCGTACCTTTTTGGGCCCAAAACGAGGCATCAGTTTCCGACCCCACTTTTCAGCCAACTAATTACCTATACTGTTCTGGGGGCTCCTTAGTGCAGTTCGTATATTATACCCCAATTACCCATACTATTTTGGGGGCTCCTTAGTACAATTTGTATATTATACCCCAAAGCCCTGTTCTAATGATCAAGGCCCCGTCTTATAGAACCCTCATAGTACGTAACCTTACTAACCGTTACAGGACCCCTTTAAAGGAACCCTACTCTAATTATTAAGGTCCCTTCTTATAGAACCCTCTTGCAGGTCTCCGTTTGTGTGTAGCTGCATGGTCCGGAGCTGGCCTTCGTGCTATCTGAACGGTTAAGGTTTAAGGTTTAGGGTTTAGGGTTTAGGGTTTAGGGTTTAGGGTTTAGGGTTTAGGGTTTAGGGCTTAGGGCGTCGGTCTTCAGCCAGTCTTGCCCCGTGTGTCGTCTTGTGTCGTAAACCCTATAATTAAAAATAGACCCAAGCCCTAAAACCCTGGCCTCATAAGAACCCTAACAGCCGCGTCTACACTTGTTTCAGCCAATGCAAATCCGACAGCTGTCAGGTCATGATCTCAAGGTGTCCTCGCCTGCCTTCGCTTTTGTCGAGCGTTGAGCTTCTTCATAGTCACTTCATTCAAATCCGTAGCCGTGGACTGTGCTTATCCGGCCTGAATATGTTTTTGACCCTTTTTTTTCAGGGAATGTGAAACTTTTGAGCAACTCATGTGAAATAGAAATCCTTCAAGAATTCGATCCTCACCATAAGAAGACCCGCAAGAAGGAGGCCCGGTAGTGAGAAACCTCCATCTGCAAAGCCTTGCTTACATAGACACTACTTGGGCGGTCTGGGACATTAGTAACTATGTATGTATGTATGTATGTATGTATGTATGTATGTATGTATGTACGTATACCTATATATATATATATATGTATATGTATGTGTATATATATATATATAAATGTGTGTATATATATATGTATGTATGTATATATATATATATGTATAGCCTAGCCACCTACCTACCTTCCCTCCCTCCCTGCCTACCTAGCTACCTACCCTGCCTACATACCCACCTACCTACCTGCCTACCTACCTACCTACCTACCTACCTACCTACCTACCTACCTACCTACCTACCTACCTACCCACCTGCCTACATAGATATACATACGTATACATATGAAATTATATAGATACACATACATATGCATGCTCGTTTATCTTATATATGTAAGAGCTGTGTATATGCCCTTGCAATACCTTCCTCTCTCTGGAGCCAGGCCGCCTGGCTCCTGCGTGCCCTTGGGCATCACATTGCTGGCCTCGTTCGCCTGCCCACTCTCCGGGATGAAGGCAGGAACTCTAAGGTTCAGGGTTTAGGGTTTAGGGGTTTAGGGTTTAGGGTGTAGGGTTTAGGGTTTAGGGGTTTAGGGGTTTTGGGTTTAGGGGTTCTTGGAATGAGGGGTATAGGATGTAGGGGTATAGGATGTAGCATGCAGTGAATCGTCGCTATCAGTCGCCTGTCGTTCTCACTCTCATCGTCATCCCTAAACCTCAAACCCTAAACCCTAAACCCTAAACCCCTAAACCTCTAAACCCTAAACCCAAAACCCTCAAACCCTAAACCCATAAACCCCTAAACCCTAAACTCCTGGACCATGGCGACCGACTCTCTCGTCCACGACAGCAGCGCCTCCACTTCGGGCGTTTCAGACGAGCCGACCTCCTCCTGTCGCATTAGGGTTTAAGGTTTCGGGCTTAGGGATTCAGGGTTCCTTTGATGGTTGCTTTTGAGGGATCCATAAGGCACCCTACAGCAATTGAATATAGGGGCCTTAACATTAACAACAAGGTTTAAGGCACACTACACGGGTTGAATATAGCGGCCTTAACGTTAACAAGAAGGTTTAGGTGTATACAATACCTTCTAATTATCTGAGGACCTTAAAGGGATGCTCTTATCAACTCTTCACGAACGAGTCCAGCCTCCAAATCATTGCGGGTTTTAGGGCTAGTGTCCAGGGCCATTCAGACAGCTAGGTTTTTTTCCTTAGGGCTTCTACCTGTCGGAGATCAGAGTGTCGTCTCCTATAAGTTTGGGCCGGAATTTTCGGGCTCAGGCTTGCATAAGCACAAACCAAGCAGACTCCGGCAAAGCGAAAGTCTGCCAGCTCGCCTCCGCATCAAACTCATCCGTGTAGGAGAGCTCCAATTCATCCTGTCATGCCAAACACGAAGCCCAGATGTATTTCTATATATATATATATATATATACTAATATATATATATATATATATCTCTCTCTCTCTCTCTCTATATATATATATATACACATGTAGCTACGGTTTAGGGGTTTAGGGTTTGGGGTCTAGGGTCGAGGGCCCATATACCCCAACAACCCCCAAGAGAAACCATGGCGCAAACGTAAGAGGTAAAAGTACTTGCCGCTTTACATTCGTCAAATACCCTAGGTACCTAGGCCATACAATACCATACAATGTAGCTCCTGCTCTAATGGATAACTTATGCTGTGGTTCGGGTTCCAAATAAGAGGCTCAGGTGAATGACATTAACGAACTCTGCGGTAGAGTATAGATCAGGCGTCCTGAAAGACAAAACCAGGAATGCTTTTGCTCCCAAGCACTTAACCATAGAGCAATTCTTGATGCTACGGGAGCGGCTAACATCGGCACAGGCGACATGTCGACGTGGATGCAACATGAGAGCGCTTTGCACCACACAGTGCGTATATGTACCGAAACCTCTTTCGGCTAATTCCTAAAGCTCTGAACTCCTCATCTCCAAATGCTGGACCCCTGACCCCGAAACCATAAGCCTTAGTCACTACAGGGCTTCATTTCATTCTGTCGGAACTCCTCGCCCTCAGCGGAGACGTCTGCCCCAGTCTCTTCCACCTTGGGCCCCGGTGGAGGCGTCTCAGTCGCCACGGGCTGGTTGGCGGCCACAAAGCTCCTGTCTTGTAGCCATTGTAGCCAGGGTTTAGGGTTTAGGGTTTAGGGTTTAGGGTTTCAAAAGCCCGAAACACCCATTTATCCTGAAGTCACTAATTTCGTTCGAACCCTACATACACTTTGACCCTGAAGACACCTTAAACCTTAACCCTCAGTCGTTGCTGTACAAGTTTTGCATGGCTACATGCTGCTGTGAATCAAGACGAATAATCACGGATCATGTGCATAGGGAGTGGAGCCGATTCAGTGTCACAGACAATAACAATGCATACTACTTACTTTCCTGGCATCTCTTGCGCTGACTCCACATACATGCATACATGCAGGCGTGCATGCCTCTCTCTCTACATAAATGTGTGTATATATATATATATATGATATGATATGATCACTTCTTATATTATATTGCACTCTGTAATATTGTCTTTGCTAACGCACCTATCTATCAATCTATCTGCTTATCTGTTTATCAATCTATCTTTCTTTCGCCTGCCTGCCTGCCTATCTACGAATCTACCCGTATATGTACTGTGGAAAGCCATGTACGTGTATATACATATGCAAACACACACACACACACATGTACATACATATATATATATATATACATACACACACACCTGTTAATCGGGGGGTGGAGGAAAGGTAAATTTGTTACTTACATCTGGTTTTTGCATCCACATACGAAGATTTGCTCGCTTGTTTGCTTGCAGTTGTATTTGCTTGCAGGGCAGCCGCCGTCTGTAGGAACCTATGTGTAACCTCATGCATAAATGCATATACAAGCGTGTCTACACACCTACCCGGTATTGTGTTGTGTTGCATGAGACGCGCCGCACAAGCACATGCCACCATACAGAAGTCAAATTTGTTCTAGATTGTTGCGTGCTTGTGACGAGCATAACGTCGTGCTACATAGCCCTTCCAACTCAATAACAAAGACTTTCTGAACTGTGTGTGTGTGTGTGTGCATGCTCTGGAGTTTGTGTATGTATGTACATCTACAGTTATATGAATACAGATATGCTTCTTCGCAAAAGGATTACGTATGCATATACTCAAAAACACTGTAGTGGCTACTGCTTCTATGTGTGCCTAATTATGTTACATATACGTATGTATGTATATATATATATATATGTATATATTTATATAGACAGAGAGAGAGATAGGGAGAGAGAGAGAGAGAGGGAGAGAGAGACAGAGAGAGAGAGAGAGAGAAAGAGAGAGAAAGAGAGAGAAAGAGAGAGAAAGAGAGAGAGAGAGAGAAAAAAAAACAAAAAAGACAGAG
>CAJNDV010030869.1:0-11486 GCA_905221635.1 Symbiodinium sp. CCMP2456 | reverse complement strand
TTGAGACGCCGAAGAGAAGGACCGCCGAGGATCGATCGGGGATCGAACTTCGGCTTTAGTGGGGTTTAAGGGTTTAGGGGTTTAGGGGTTTAGGGTTTAGGGGTTTAGGGTTTAGGGTTCAGGGTTTAGGGGTATAGGGCTTATAGGGTTTATAGGGTTTTTCGGGTTCAGGGTTCAGGGTTTAGGGTTCAGGGTTTAGGGGCTCAGGGGTTCAGGGTTTAGGGTTTCCAAACCCAGAAAAGAGATGTGAGCATGTACGGATCTGTGTGCGCATGTAAGAGATGGATGTGGGTATGTGCATATGTATGTACATAGGGCTACACATGTGCAGCGAGTATGGGTGTGTGTTTACATGTCTGCTGGGATGGCTGCATGCTTGTATGGGCGGATGTATGCAAGTCAGCAAGAAAACATGATCATGCATGCATGGAAGGATGGACGAACCTATGCCTGTATGTACGTACGTGTTTGACTGCATGAGTGCTTCTTCATGTCTCTCTTGGAGTAGTCATGTATAGCATACGTGCGAGCTCGCATCTTTTGCTGTGTGGGGTGACGGTGGGAATGGTTGGGCGGCGTGGCAAGTGGCTGTTACTCCAAGCAGTCTTAATACGAGCATACCAGAAGCTTTGTAATGCCCGATCAGGACGGCAACGACGCATGTATGCCCGATGCCCGAGTTGCTTTCAGCATTCCTAGGCTGATAAGAAAAGTTCTGCAGGTTTTGCTTCTGATGGGAAATTTCATCGGATCGATTTCTCCAAGAAGTACAGACATTATATCTTCGATCTGGAGCACCATTCGATTCTACCGATCCGTCCGTCCTTACACCCCCGAAATTCAAGCGTCCATGGGGCCCAGGGCGCCTTGTCCTTGGTCCTTGCATCTCGCGCATACAGGGGCGGGAGCCGCGATGCGCTTTGCCGCGCTCGGTCGATGGGTGGCAGTTTCGAGCGGCGAAGATGTCGAAGAGCGGGCTCGCTCCTGTGGTGGCCCTAGAGAGCCCACTACTGTTTGACCGGGAGATATTCCGTGAATCACAACGGAAGACCTATCTAATACTGAATGACGAGATGTTGAGCTGTCTTGGGACCGCGCATTGATCCGATTTCTGGGCAGATGGTTGGAGGGCGGCAGCAGAGGCGAGACACAGAGGGAAAGAGAGAGAGAGAGAGAGAGACAGAGAGTAATAAGTGGGCTTTTCTGGTCACTGGGTATAGATTGTCTAGCCATCTGACAGCTTCTACCTATCAATCTACCTATATCCAGTCTAATCTGATCTGACCCTACCTAACCGGACCTAGTCAAACCTGGTCCAACATTTGCAAAACTAAGCTCATCTATCTGACAATGTTCCCACATATACGGTATCTGTCTATCTATCTATCTATCTATCTATCTATCTACCTATCTATCTATCTATCTATCTTTCTATCTATCTATACAGTATCTATCCATACAGTATTCTTCTATCTAACTATCTTATCAATCTTATCTTAGCATCTTCTCTTCTCTTCTCTTACCTTATCTTATCTTATCTATCTAACTATCTCTCTACTTATTTATCTATCTACCTATTTATTTATCTACCTACCTACCTACCTACCTACCTACCTACCTACCTACCTACCTATCTACCCACCTATCTACCTACCTTATATCTATCTATCTGTCTATCTATCTTTATATGTATATATGTATGAGAATATGTTTTTATGTTTTGTATACATCGTATAGATAGAGCCTCGCACAGACAAGGCTTGCAGCCCGCCAATCCCCGAAAGCTCCAAACATGCAAAGTTTTCGATGCTTACCTCGGTCTAGGAAGTGTCGGGTTTAGTGCTTAGGTTGGTTGGTTGGCTGGTTGGTTGGCTGGCTGGCTGGCTGGCTGGCTGGCTGGCTGGCTGGTTGGTTTAGGGTTTAGGGCTTGAGGACCTTGGGGCATCCGAGCACAACATCCACCACTGAGAATGATAAGGCGCTGTTCAGGAAGCTATGTGGGATCCCAGTACAGGGCCAAACCTCTTGACAAGTGAGTCTAGAAAAAGCCAAACGTAGCAAACAACAACGTCCCTGCATTCGCCAATCTCCAGGCTCTTCAACCCGTGGCAAGGTTCTGATCTGCGGGTCTTGAAGACCATGTTATATACATCATTCATGCCGTCTTACCGCAAAACACAATACCGTAACCACCAGAAATCACCTTTCTTGGAGGGGCCGATTAACTCTATACATTGCTAGGGTGTAGATTAGGAGCCTACAAAAACAGCAGGTTATGGTAGGCCTTGTTAAGGTCAAGCCGAATGTAAACACCCGAGAAACTAGTATCGGATTTTGGCTGTATCTCATACTCGAAGTTATAATAAGGAGCCCTAAGGAATTTTCTATACCACTTATGCAGGCTTTTATATCTATTCCGAACCTTAGCAGGTTGACATGGGTAGTTGTCAAAATTATTGTCCCTTATAGGTGCCGTATTATAATAAGGACCCAAAAAGGGACCATCATTTTGACAACCACCCCGAAAATAGGGGACCCTAGTATAGTACCCTAAAGAATAGGATCCTAACTATAAGGACCCCAAAATAAGGTACCCCCCTATTTTTGACAACCACCCACATGATCGCCGGATTCCTGGAGGTTAGCATCGTCTGACTGCCTCGCTCCATCTGCATACCTCGAAGTGCCTCCTAGTTCTGCTTTAGGGTTAAAAGGGTTTAAAGTTTGGGTTTAGAGTTTAGAGTTTAGGGTTTAGGGTTTAGGGTTTAGGGTTAAAAGTTGGGTGCTGCCCCCATACAGTAACAGTCTATAATAGGGCTACTATTAAGGGCCTTATAGATCTCTATTATGAACATTATCCAACTGTTACTGAGTGGGGGCAGTATCCAAGTTAAAAGGGTTTAAGGTTTGTCTTAAGGCTTGAAAGGCTTGGGGCTTGTTCCCGGGCTTGGATTTCAAGGGTAGGAATTGGGGCTGAGGGCGAGGGGTCGAGGACGGACAAGGAATGTGTGGCTGTACTGGGATCTCGCGTTCATGGTGGCTGCTGTGCTCGGTATGGGTCGGTTGAGGCTTGCTGCTGGCTCAAAGCATTGGGTGCTTGAGGATACTTGGAGGTCAAAGCCTTGGCAAGCAGCTTAACAGTACGGTTATGAGGGGCCCTGAGGAATATTTTAGGTACTTGTTCTTAAAACACTGCTATCGCATCTTTCATCAGACAATTCACAGCTTCTTCAGCCATAAGGCTGCCCTTTGTCTTCAACAAAGGGCGATCCTTGAGCCAAAGTGCGCCGAACAACCGAAACGGCTTGGCTTAGGGTTTGTGGTTTACCGCTTGCAGGGTGGAGCGGAGGCCCTCCTGGTGTAGGCTGACGAACAGAAACACTGAAATCTTCGGCTTTGGGGAGGGCATCGGGTTCGTAGGCCTCTTACGGCTTAGGAACCCAATCCAGCGTGAGGATCTTTATCCCGAGTCAAGGGGTAGCGCTTCAGGCTTGAAGGGCGCGACTATAGATAGAACCGGATAAACTTCCGAAATCGGAATCGTCAGCTTTCCTACCACAAGGCGGGAAGGTTGAGATCCAGAATCATTGCGTAGCCCTGCTGCCCAGCAAAGGCAAGAGCCCAATACACCCAAATGGGTTTAGGGTTTAGGGTTTAGGTTTTTTCGCTGCAAGTGCTTCCGTGCTAGATGCCTCGAAGTAGTTCCCTTGGTTGGGCCCGGCTTGCTGATTGCCATGCGGAGACAAAACTGTGGTTCGGGAGGGAACTACCTCTTGAGCTGAAAGCAGCTACCCGGCAACCTGAGCAAAGAGGTACGGCTTGGCCGTCTGCTCCTCTGATCAACAGCCAGAGTCTGTAATGTGACTTTCCAAATCCTAGGAGCCAGGGCTTGCAGTCTCTATCACCAGGGCACCCAAAAGACATCTCCTAAGGTCAAAGTAGCAGCAGTGTCGAGTTCCAAACCCTAAACCCTAAACTCTCAGGATCTAGGCTAGCGGGTGCTACAGGAACTGAAATATTCAGTGGCCAGAGCTCAACAGCTCTGCTAGGCGACCACGGCAATTAAACTTTCAACGCCGTGGTTCTAGGGTCCCCAGTATGTATAGACATCCTGTTCAGGCGGTGGATATGAGACATAGGTCCACATGAAAACTCAATGCCCAAAGCCAGACCTCCAAAATTCCCACGTCCCCACACCCTATATCGCTAAACCCAGGGAAACTTTAAACATTCCTTAAACCCTGAACCCCTACACCCAAATAAACCTTAAACACCTTAACCCTAAATACCTAAACCCTAAACCAGGCTCTGTGGGTTCCCTAAATCCTTTTGCGTCCGGTCTGCAGCGACTCTACCGGGAAAGACTTGCAACAACCGATACCGACCACCCACCACTTTAAGCGATGAGGCTCCCTAAATCCTAAGCCCCTAAACCCTAAACCCCAAAACCCCAAAACCCCTAAACTCCTAACCCCTAAACCCCTAAACCCTATAACCCCTAAACACCTAAACCCAAAACCCCTAAACCCCTAAACCCCTAAACCCCTAAACCCCAAAGCTAGAGCGACTCCAGCCTTCTGGAGGCGATCCTTCGGCTCTTCATTCTGTAGAGCTCAGGACCGACGTAGGAGACCCGCGAGCTTTGCAAGAGTTTCAGAAGTTTAGGGTCTATGGTTTAGGGTGTACGTAGGGTTTAGAGTTTAGGGTTTAGAGGGGTTTAGGGTTTACGGTTTAGGGTTTAGGATTTAGAGCTTAGGGCTTAGAGTAAGTAGGGCTAAGAGTCTGAGCAGACTGACTAGCAGGAGGGTTTAGTTTTACTTTTCGGGCTTAAGGGGGTTCAAACTGAAAGGATTGAGGTTGGCTTACCCTAAGGGTCCAAGTGCCACATAATCATAATATGGGTTTTCTTCTCAATGAGGGTCCTTTTAGGGTCCTTTTCATAAGGGTGCCGTGTTATATTGGGGACCTAAAAAGGGACCCTAATTTAGAGAACTACTCATATACTCTTCTGAACACTAACCTACAAAACTACCATCCGTAACCCAAGTACATGGTTACCAGGTCCTTTGGACCCATGGGCTCAGAGCTTGGCGATTTATTAGATTCAGAGTTTCGGCTCTCACACTCGGACAATGCAGGCGAGGCTTGCGATTTAGAAAATTGGGAGGTCTGGGGCTTGTAAAGGTCTTTCTGAATTGTGAATTGTTGGGCATGGGGCTTATAAGGCTTTGTGAAGTATTGGAATTAGGTTTCAGGGCCTGGGAGTTCAGAGATTTAGGTAGTATTATTAGGGGTACCCCTTAAAGGGTACCCCTTCTGAACCCTACTTTTGGCTCTCTTAAACGGGACCTTATTGAGAGGGTCTATATCCCCAAGGGTCCCCCTAATCCTAGCTCCCAAGATTCAAGCATTTCAGGGCTTGGGGATACCTTGCCCGCGCAAAGCTTCACTTCCAAAGTTTGCCCGCGGATCCTCCCAATGGACTGTGGTGTGACACGTCGTGCAGGAAGTAGGGCCTAAGCTTAAGGCCTAGGGTTTAGGCTTGAGAAACCCTCTCCCAACAAGGGCATAAGGCTGTTAATCGGGATCCTGATATGAAAGGACCCTCAAGAAGGGTGGGGGTGGTACCACCCAGGACCCTAAACGGACCCAGGATGTCTACATTGATCGGTGAATTCAGGACTTGCATTCAGCCCAAGCGGGAGAATCATCCTGCACAGCGTGGGTGGAGCTTTAAAGCTGTTCAATTTGAGGGTTTAGGTTTCAAGGGGCTTACCTACAGCCAAGACACGTTTTAACAAAAGGGTGTACTGGTACTGATACTGATGTTGCTTAGGACCGTTTCTGTTTCAAGCAGGCTTGGTTACTCCAGGTACATCCTGAACCCGAACGGTCTCGCCTGCTGCAACGGTGGTATGCAGGGACGCTTTTTCACTCGTTGCAATATCGAGTCACCCATGCTGCAGGCGCATCCCCTGAGAGCAAATTGTGGCATTGCAGCTACTGCAAAAACAGCGAACGCGTATTGACCTCGTTCTCAGCAGGGCCGCATCAAGTCTTCCCTCTCCAGAGTTTGGCAAACATATCACCGCAAGTTTGTGTGTCACACAAGCCCATTCAGTCCTCACACATCAACGAAGCCGAACAGGAATCACAAACCCTTCCTCATTCACGGTTCTCAGGCAAGTGATCGCCTTCGCACATTTAACTTTGGCAGTTTTCCTAAGATCATAAGATCGCCTCATCGAACACATCTAAATGGTTAACTGTCAACATTACAATCCCTTTGGGTTCTCGTCTTAATACGGCATCCTGTAGTTTGGGAACTCAACAGGGACCCCAGTTTTGACAACCGCCCAAATCACGACGCAGCATGTGATACAGTTAACATCCACTGAGGGTCGGAGGAGCCATTCTGCCTCTCTGCACACGAAACCGTACGATACCGCACCTGCTGGGGACATCTGCCTCAACTGCAACCTATCACGTGGATCCCCAAAGCAGGGGACTCCGGAATCTCAACGTCCAGCATCTTGAAAGTCTTATCGTTGTCAACACAACAGGTCTGACCCCAAGCCCATCTTGAAGGTTGCAGCAAAGACCCCATAAGCACTGGAAGCCGTATATCCCCAAACCCTAAACCCTAACCCCCCCGCCCCCATATATCCGGAAACACTTTATCCCCCAGACCAGATGCCCCTACGCCAAAGTCGAAACCTTAAGGTAGGTAAGGGTGTAGGGTTTAGGGGTTTTAAGTTTAAGGGTTTAGGGTTTAGGGGTTAGGGTTTAGGGGTTTAGGGTTTTAGGTTTAGGGGTTTAGGGGCTTAGGGTTTTAGGTCTACGGGTCCTAAACCCTATAAACCCTGAGCCCAAGCAGCAAATTTCAATCCTTGAGTTCAGTAAGCCCGAACATCGAATCTTCTTCTCTACAACCCTAAGGGACCATGTACTCATATAGTATATACATTGGCCCCAAAGTACCTACATAGGGACTACTTTAAGGCCAAAGTATATACTATTTGGGTACATGGACCCTTAGGGGAACAACCCCGGCAACCCCGCCCTGGATGCGGAAAATCCACGTCCGAGCTATGCCTGCGAGTGCGAGAGAGCAGTTGGGGCTCCCGGGTTCAGGTTTTACGGCTCAGGTTTAGGGTTTAGGGTTTAGGGTTTAAGGTTTAGGTCAGGGCTTAAGGCTCAACGCTTAAGGTTTGTAGGGGTTAGGGCTTTGATGGTTTTGTGCCCGTTGTTGATGAGTTCTTTTACTCTTGACAACCGCATAGGTGTGAATACCTTTTTGGTAGAACCATGTAGAACCCAATACCCTTAACCCAAAACTAAAAACCCAACACCCAAAATCCAAAACCTTAAACCAGGTGTTTTGGGTGTAGGCGTGAGCCTTAGACGGCACCGGCGTTTGGGGATGTCGACATCTCGAACCGGTGAGGGGAGGCCCAAACTTCCCTACATCACTTAAACTATAAGGGTTTAGAGTTTAGGGTTTTGTTTTTTTTTCCCACCTGCTTCGCTGACCAAGGGTTTAGGGTTTAGGATTTCGGAATATACCTTAAACTATAATAGGATTCCTAATTATACCTTAAACTATACTAGGATTCCTAATCTGCTTTTTTAAGAAATATATGCTTAATCGGTCGTGGGATTCCTCACCCTTTAACTAAGAAATATACCTTAAATTGTACTAGGATGCCTAACATGATCTTTAAGGGATATAAATCTTCACCTATAGTAGGATTCATCGTATGCCTTGAGGTTTATTTCCTTATAAACTAAGGCATAATTTCTTAATTAAGGGGCTTTGGAAGATCCCGGGGGCTTGTCAACACAGATGGTCTCGTCGCTGGTCGTAACGCTGAGCAGCCACCCGCGCTTCGTCATAGCAACCTTCATCATATCCTACCTTAAGAACCAAAACCCCACTTTTTTGTAGGTTCTTATTATAAGCCCTAATATGGGATTTATAGGGACCCTACAAAAAAGTAGGTTCTGGGTTCTTAAGGTAAACCCTAAACCCACCCCCGGATCATACCTATAGTCTCCATTGTACGTAATTGCCTTTTTGGTTTAACCAGGACCAACTCTATATATAGGGGCTATAAGGTAACCCCCAAAAAGGAACTACAATGGAGACTAGAAGTAACCCTGAGAATCAGAGTTCGAAGGAGAAGGAGAAGTAGACAAACAGCGCAGACGACAGTATCGTGTAACGCCAAATCATAGCAAAGTAGCAATGTATGGGGGGTGTTCCAAAAATATGGGACCCTAATATAGTACCCCAAATAGTGGGATCCTTCGTATAAGGGCCCCCAAAATAAGGCAACCCGCATTTTCGGAAACTCCCATATGGCGCATAATGAGACTTGCTCGAGAAAGGATTGGACTCTGGAGATCGGAAGAAGCCCTAAGCCGTAATGTAGGGGCCTTAATAATTGGGGTCTTGGGGCCCATTATACTAAATCATACTAGAAGTATAATAAAGGAACCCCAGAATAGTATAGGTAATTATTTAGGCCCTTGTAGTAAGCCCTAAACCCTAAACCGTCACACCGATGGTCGTTGCCTTCTCGGACCACTCACTGTTCGACGTCGGAGAGGGCTGTCCTTAGATGCTGTTCCGGATTTGTGCAGCTTTGAGCTTCAAAAAACCCGATAACCCTGGACTCTCGACCGGTTTCAGGCTTTGGGATTCTCAGGGCTTTTTTGAGGGTTTGAAGGCTCAGGGGGTGAAGGTTAGGGGCTCTCTTCTCCTCCGCATAGCTCGTGGGAAACAGCATGTCTGTATGCCTAATGTCGGTAACGGACCACACACAATTAAAGTCTCAAGCCCAAGCTCCCAATCCTAATCCTGAGCCGTACTACCGGGGCCTGGATAATTACCTATACCAGCTGGGGGGCTCCTTATAGTTATGTATAGGTCTACTATACCCCCAAAAACCTATTCTAACTATTTAGGCCCCTGTCTGAAGCCCTTAACAAAAGGGAGCTTTGTCGAGCTTCCTGCTGTGGGGTCCCCCTCCGCGGTCTCCTCCCCGCTTTCAAAGGGCTCCTCATACCTGAATGGGTTTGGGTTTAGGGTTTAGGATGGGTTTGGGAATCGACTCTTACTCTCGCACAAGGCAGGCAAGGCTCAACACAATCCCGTTAGGGTTTGGGGTTTAGGGTTCAGGGTTTACAGTAGGGTTGAGGGTGTTTAAAAACAATGGGTTTCCAGAACATTATCAGGGGCAGAACAGCGATAGGCAGCAGGGTGTGGGATGTCGGGTGTAGGGCTGTTGTTTTTCTTGATGGAGGCGACTACCCGGGGTCCGGGATCCACCTTTTGGGTTCAGGGGCTTGATGGGAGAAGACAGCTTCCAACTGCCAAGTCTGCACAACCATGTTAATCCTTTGAATCTAATGTAGGGGCCTTAATAACTACCAAGACTATTTCTGGGGTTCCTGATTATATTTATAGCATAAGATACCCCCCCAAAGCCCTATGCTAATGTGACTAAGGCCCCTACATTATACCCGGAACTGTGCAAAGCTTGAACCTGAAGCCCAATAGTCGGAACATTCTGCCCTCTAGCCGCTAGCCACTAGCCCCTCTACAGGCGATGCTGAATTCTCCATCCACATACAAACCAGATATCCCCAACAGGGTTTAGGGTGTAGGATTTAGGGTTTTCGCCCGTACTGAGGCCGACCCTAAAAATCCCTAAACTATTAACCCTCCAAAGCCTCGAAGCATATTTTTTCAAGCCCTCAACCATTGCACCCCTGAGCAACCTGATGCTCTGAAACCCGAGACAAGGAGCTCATCATAAGCGGACTCGGAAGCTCCGGTCGTCCTGATTGAAGAATCGTGCAGCCCTATAAACCCTAAAATTAAAATTTATTAGGGTTTAGGGCTTCGGGGGTTTAGAGCAATCGTGGGGCTTGACGGTTTAATTTTAGGATTTAGGGTTTGGGGTTGCTTTCTGCCGAATCGTAGGACCACTGGACTTGGTTAAGTTGCTTGTACCTGGTTTATAACCTGCCCTCGGGGTCCATGTATCCAAATCGTAGAAGTGCCATCATACTATCCTCTGAATGGTTTTGCGTACCTCAAGCCGGACAGTTTGGGCACTTGGGCCGTGATAGGGCTACTTGTTAAGTCCCCTGAGCGTCTAGCTCAGAGGTCTCGATTACGTAGGGTAGGGGATCACTTGAACACTGAACCCTAATCCCCCAAGCTATCTACTATATAGGCTTAGGGTTTAGGGTTTAGGGTTTAGGGTTTAGGGTTGGGTACTAGAGCCCCAGGGCCCTGTGTAGTAGGTACCTGGAGGGTTAGGGGAAAGCACGGACCATCCTGGCTTTCACGCCCTTTCGAACATCAGCTGAAAGCGCTTCATCCGGGTAACCCTAAGCCTCCACCTGTTTTGGGGGCCCGTGTGGAGATGCACAGGACTTGACGGCAGTAAGCCTACACCCTAAACCCTAAATCCTAAACCCTGAGCCCCAAACCCTAAACCCTATCTGTTCCATCCCCCGGACCTACCAAACGACACCGATCCTGGGACCCTAAAGCCCGTTGTGCTGGAGACCTCAAAGCCCTCTGTGCCGGAACCCTTTGACTTATGTAAATTCTAATCCCAACGCTGTAAAGCCTGAACTTGAACCCTCAAATCCGTCATCGTTGAAACTCTCTTCTTCAATAACCAGCCCCAAAAAAGTTTAAACTTTCTATCGTAAACTAACTATATAACGACAAACAGTTTAAAGTTCTCCCCTTGGCTATCTAAGGAAATTTAAACTGGAGACAACCGGGCTGCGGTGAAGCGCCACTTCGGACCGTTGTGGGGGCGGTGGCCAGGTCGTCGTCGCTACCTCTGACAGAAGACATGGTGGGTTAGGGTTTAGGGTTTGGGGTTTAGGGTTTAAGGAGTTGAGGAGTTTCTAGCCTCCCACCTGGCTAGGACGAGGGTATTCAGGGTTTGAGGCTTAGAGCGTTGGACTAGGTTTAGGGTTTGGGAATCAAGGGTCAAAGCCCTAAACACAGCCTTGAACCATGTATAGTCAAGCAATCTAGAATCCCTAAACCCTAAACCCTAAACCCTAAACCCTAAACCGAGAAGCTCCGGACCAAATGGACTCAGCTCGTAGGGCTTCAATAGTTTTGTTCGAAGGCTTCAGGAAGTGAGTGCTGCCGGTCCACATGGGTGGTTGTCAAAATTATGGTCCCCTTTTTGGGTCCTTATTATAATACGGCACCTATTATGTAGGGTAACCCAAAAAGGACAATAATTTTGATAACTACCCACATGGGCATGAGCATCATCCTTGGGCATGGAGGCATCGAGAGTCAAGGTTCAGCCTGAGGGGGGAGTAGGACTCGATGGGTTTAGAAGATGAGTTCCTAGACTCCTAAACCCCCACCCTAGCCCACACCACCCAACGCCAGGCTTCTGAACCCTAAGCCCCTAAGCCCTATACCCTAATCCCTA
>CAJNDV010030868.1:33368-46265 GCA_905221635.1 Symbiodinium sp. CCMP2456 | reverse complement strand
GTTTAGGGCCTTGGGCTTAGGGTGTATAGGGCTTCGGGCTCCGGGCTTAGCGTTTGGCCAACTGGCAGCAAGATTCAACACGATGGCTACAATTGCGGGCTTTGGGGGCCTTGGGCAAAGAGTCTAAGACTTTGGAGATTGAGAGAACCTCTGTGAGGCTGTGGGATCTCGGTAGATATGCGTTTGATGCCAGGGCCGTGCCGGGAGCTGCAAGCAGAAAGGTCATGTTTCTCCCGCCGGCAGCTCTAAAAGCCCTGAAACGCCAAACTGCGCGCTTACCCGACACCTTGCATCTAGGGGCCTTGATAGTTGGAATAGGGNNAGGGTTTAGGGTTTAGGGCAATACTTATGACTGATATGATTAGTGCAAACCTCTGAACCGTAAGCCCCCTCCCTCCATGAGGAAAAATGGATCCTAATACTTAATGTAGCGGCCTTCATAACTAGAATAGGCTTTGGGGTATGTGAAACTAGTCTAATATAATCAAGACCCCCAAAAACAGTGGAGGTAATTATTCAAGCCCCTACCTATGTTAGGTCCGCACAAAGGGGCCTGTTGATCAGACCAGTCTAGCCAGAACCCAACAAGCCATTAAAGGAACCCGTGAAGGAAACCCATAAGGTACAGAACCCTATAGCCTTGAAAGGATCTCTATGATGCCTTGAATTTTTTTCAATACAGGCCACTACAACCCCAAACCACTATTGTATCCGGACAGCAATGTTTTGTAAAACCTTTGAAGAACCCTTTTAGAATCCCTGGCTGCTATGTCCTACTGTTGATGGACAAAATTCTGCATGACCCAAATATAGTATAGTACCATAAATCCCATAGTTTAGGTACATAAGATCATGCAGGATTTTGTCCATCAGCCGTATGTCCTGCATTGAAGCGGCCTTGGCGGCATCAGTCAGCTTGCCCGGCAGCTCGATGATGGTGGCGTTCCTTCATAGAAAACTTCGCTGCCAACAAGGGTTTGAGCCTAAAACCTTAATATCATATAATACAACATTACAAACTAACAGAATAGAATACAATAGATACGCTGCAATACACTGTACTAGACTATAATACAATAAAAAACCATACTATACAGTACAATACGATACCATGCAATGCAATACAATACAATGCACCGCTCCAGCTTCTTTTACAATGGCCAGATGAAGTACCAGGCTCTGCGTCTGCAATCCGCTCCGCCCGATCCCTTAAAGAACAAGGCGTGGAGAGAATGTATGCAGTAAGAAGTGCCCCCACATTGGGTGGGCTGGGAGGGTGAACTTGAAATGGTGCGGACAGCTTCACTTGTCGGCCCTGTGCATGCGCTTCCGCTATGCAACAACGTTCTGAGAACACTCATGCACCGCTCCAGCTTCTTTTACAATGGCCAGATGAAGTACCAAGCTCTGCGTCTGCAATCCGCTCCGCCCGATCCCTTAAAGAACAAGGCGTGGAGAGAATGTATGCAGTAAGAAGTGCCCATGGTAGCAAGCCCACACCACTCACCCACCATTTCCATGCTCCCGTAAAAGATGCACAGGGCCCCCAACTTAGCTTGCCTTCTGGTTCTGACCGAGCATGGTAGTTCCATACTGCTCAAATCGCCGAGCCATCACAGCGACCTCAGCATTGTAAAAAGCTTTGGCAATGACAGCACACATAGCAGGCGGATATGGTTCGGCCCATCTGCTTCGCCATTGCCCACTTGCAGTGTGCCCGTGTAAAGGTACGTGCGGCTTGCCAGAGTAGTCACACATTCGCTTGGAGCGGCACTTGTGAGTGCCCAATGTTGCCAGATCAAGATGCACGCCGAGGAAAGCTGTTGGTTTTTTGAAGCGGCGTCCCCACGCGCGGTAATGTGTAACCACACGTGAAAAGTACGGCCTGCGGAGCAACTGCGCTATGGGGAAGCACAACCACAAGCGTGAGTGAGCGGGGTTCTCTAGAGTGGCGGGGATGCGCAAACGCCAGCACAAAGTCAAGACTTTTGCAGAAAAGCGCATCCAAAAGTTGCCAAGTTCAACTTTCATCTGGTCAGCTGGGCATAGTCCGACAAGGCCCAAAGGTCGAGCGTCACTTCGCAGGGGTGGCGGCCCAGGCGGTAGGTCGCGGGCTTTGCTGAAGCTCTCACAAGGCGTACCAAGGTGCACCCCAGCAATAGCGCCCGACCGAATCCAGTTGAAAATCTTTTGGCGATTATACGGACTGCGGAGGTCGTATTCAGCTCCATGGCAAATATCCCACATGAGCACAAGCCCCCCGCACTGCTGATGCCAAGCTTTGCTCAACGAGCCTGTGCCAGAGAAGAGCTCAACATACACTCGCATGTGAGGCAGCTTGTGAATCTTCAACGCAAGCTCAACACCGTGGACTGAATGCGACTGCTTGCTTCGACTGCTCGCTTCAAGGTGGGCTAGGGCAGAGCTTGCAACTGTTGCGTCACCCTGCCGCCCTTCTCGTAGCGTCGCACACTGTTGAAGCTGCGCCACCTTCCCCGCTTCTGTACTTCTTGAAGAGAACGAGCTCCTGATAGGACATCGCGGCTGGGGCCTCCATGACACAGCCGGTAAGGATGCGGGTCGCCAATCGCTGCCTCCATGCCGAACCGATCGCTCACCGACCTCATGAAGCCTCGCACTGTCTCCAGCCCCACGGAAAACATCAGTTCCAGGTGTCCTCGATGCCCTAAACGTAGCAGCCGGTAGCTGGCTTGAGCAATCCACTGAATGTGGGTCAAATCGAACAGCACCGACTCGTCGAACTCTCCGGTTTTGGAGGGCACTTCGAACTCTGCAGGATGCAGGATGAGCGACCACATCTGGACGCCTCCCACACCTCCCCGGGCCGAAGGTAGGTGACAAAGGCCAGTAGCATGTACAACGCCACCTCGATGAGGCCCCGGTTTATTGCTTCCATCGCCATGAGACACACGACCTCCCACGGCAACGGGAGTCTCGACTTTGGCGGGCCCAGGCGCTTCCATCCTGCCAGTGTTTGTTTGGCCTTTGGCAACCCAGTCTTCAAGCCCGGGAGGTGGGGCTGGTAGAACTGCACAGCGGCGATCAAGTACTGGCCCTGGCTGAGGTCCTCCCCCTCGTCGAAGAAATCCTCGAGAACCTGGCTCAACGGCAGGTCCAATTCGCTGCCCTCGTACTTTCTGCCGCAGTCCAGTCCCGCCGCCATGCACAACCGCCTCCACAGCTTGCTGTACCTGTCCCGGCATGCTGGGCTGACTGAGGCTTCCGCCAATGTCCCGAAGTCCTTTCTCATCTTTGCTCTCGCTTTGGCGCGAGCTCGTTTCACCACTGCTTGAGTCGGCGCGGCGACCCTGCTGGTCATCTTTGGAGATGACGCCGTCCGGGGAGTAGAGCTCTTCGCCTTGGTCTGGGGCATGTGAATGTGCTTGTGGATCACCATTATTTGCTCCAGGCCTCACGATCCCCGGGACGGCCCGTCTGCAGGGTTGAGCTCGGAAGGTATAAATCTATACTGTATGCTGACTCCCGCACATAGGCAAAGGCAGGCGAGTTGTTGTGTCACTCGCCTCATCCCAAACGTTCGGCCTCGCCCACGGTCGAGAGCACAAATGGCAGCGGTCGAATCAGAGAGGATGAGATGCCGCTTCCCAAAAGAAGAGTGTTGGCGAAGGATGTGTTTGACTGCGTGCAAAGAGGCTCTCCCTTCCAACACAGGCATCCCTTCTTGTCTCTTCCACCGATAACGGCCAATGACTTTCCAACTTTTATCAACCGTCTTGGCTTGAACTGGAACGAATCTCTCACACAGCTGCATGCCTTCTACCACTGACAGAGGCAAAGCGCCAGCGCTCCGAGAACCTCCCGAGCTGTCGCACCTCATTCTCATCAAAGGTAGCGGCGACCGCGCCAAGCCCCCAGTCGGAGGCGTCGACGGCAATGACCTCCGATGACCACGGTATCCCCAAATCTCTCCAAAGCAGAGGCACTATGCATGTCCAGATAGTCAGCTCCCTTCGTACACTAGGCCAAATTTTGTGTGGGAACGTATAATGGCACCGAATGAAGGTGTAGGACTCGCCGGACACCGACAAAGCTTCCCGACGACCTAAGGCAAGAAATGTGGCACGCCCCAGCACCTTTTCGAGGTGGTGGCCCGAGCAGGACCCTCGCTTCAACAGGTGCCGAATGGCGTAAATAAGACGCCAAACCCGATGGGACAGGGGCCGCAGCTTCTTGCCCTCAAAACACCAACCAAGGACTTTGATGTTGCCCTGACCGGTCTCGACCTCGTGTACGACTCTCTCAGAGCCTGAACCCCTGCTGCTGCCAAAGATTGTACCTCCGTTTTGGAGGTACCGAGGCATACAAAGTTGTCGACATATTCAAGGCGCATGCACTGTGGTGATGGCACCGCTGCCCGGTCTTCAAGACTATTGCTTGCAGTAGCCCCAACGCTTGAAACGATCTTTTGATGAATAGTTTGACACCACCACAACGAGTGACTCCAACCCATCGGTAACACTTTCAAGCGAGGATGCAATAGATGTGTGGAGCGGACGGGCCGCCCCCCCATCGTTCTCACTTCCATGTCTGCAGCCGTCACGGTCCGCATGCCGAAGTATGGTCTCAACGCTGGCGGCAACTCAAAGTGATAGAAAGCATCTTTTAAGTCCGCTGTTGCGATGTGGAGTTCCTCCGCGCTCCCACCAAGGTCGATCCGGCTCAGCACTTCCGCAGTCGCCAGGTGCACCTTGTCGGGGACAACAAACCACTCATTGGACCGCCGACAGTCGATCACCATCCTCAAACGGCCATCTTTCTTCCTCGCGAAGAACATCTCGATCTTCTCCAAAGGGGCCGTCTCGGTCAGCTCCACCAAGCCACTCCGCACCAGGCGCCGCACGAACTCCACCTAGGTGCGGCGCTCAAGCAGCTTAGGATCAGAGTAGCACCTCGCCACCCCAGCCCGCCGCAAATTTAGCGAAACAACATCCTTACGCAAAAGCCGAGTTGAGATGAAATCCTCAACGACTCTCATCCCATCGTCTCCCAAAAGCACATCAAGGGGCACCGGTGGCACCTCCCCAGTAGGCAAACTCAGTAGACTGGGCTCGTATGAGGCGACCAGTGACGAGGTTTGGTCCTCCCCGTACCCGTCGAAGGCCTGAAGCTGCCGCAGCGCCTCTCGACCATCAAGCCCCGCAGTGGGAGCCCCCAAAAGTTGCACTGAATTCCGGATATGTTTCAAAGCCGCCAACTGTGACTGAGAAGGAGACGAAATATGCTCGAGCGTGCTGCCAACCTTCCCTCCACTGTACAAGGCATTCAGCCCACGCACACAGTCGGCCACCATGCCGTCCTGATGCAACCTCCGCTCCAACCTTCGTTTGGTGCGTCGAGCACCACAAAAGTCCTCCCGGATAGCCTCAACAACAGGAACAGGTAGCGGAAAAAGATCCCGGGGGACATCACGGTCATCCCGGGCGACAAAAGGAGTAAAGGTTGTTGCCCGCGAGGTACTCCCATCGCCCACGGGCGTCGGACTCCCTAGGGGTGCCCCCCACCTTTTTTCTTCGCGAGGTCGCGTTCCTCACGAGCTTTCCTCATGTTTTTCGCCAATTGAACATCTTTTTCTACCTCTTGCTTGACGTGCTCCAACAAGGAAGGGGCGATCATGAGGTGCCCGCCTGCCGCACAAGGGAACCGAAGGTATACTGTTCCTCCAGCGACAACTTGCCACCCACAGTCTTTCCTTCCAGTTCCCGGGCACGTTCTGAGTGGCTGTATTCAATTGTTTGGAGGCGTCGGAAGAGGAGCTCAACCCCGTAGCAGTTGCACGCATCTACTTGATCAACCAGCACCAATTGCCGAAGAACCATAGACATCTGGAAGTGCTCCTGAATGCCCCACGCGTTGCTATCAACCCGGCACAACTGGCGAAGCCTCTCATGATGGGCCTCGAAGCCCAAACCTTCAACTGCCAAGTAGTTAAGACACCACAAGGTCGTCCGTGGTCCGGTCAGCTTCCAGCCCATTTCTACCTCAGTCGAGGCGGCTACGACCTCCGCCAGAGGCCGTTCAGGTTGACCCAAAGCGTTGAAGACACGTGGCAAGATTCGTCCATCACAGCTCGCAGGCCTGCCGTTAAAAGCGGCCCGACCAGCTTCAGATGCACAAGCAGAAGAGCTCGCTCCCATCAGGCATGGTGTGGACAACTCGGCCCCCCGCCACGGCTGGAGCCGCGACTCCGTGTATTTGCTCTCCATACCGCACGTTGGCAGTTGCTTCCGCGGCCACCCACACCAAACCAAGCCCAGTCAGGTCCTGCGCCCCCGGTCCAATGTTGCCAGCCGCTCCTTGTACCTGAGGAGGGACTGCCACCGGCGCGGCCGCAGGAGCAGGAGCCACAGCCGCTCCACCCACTCTCGCCGCCGCCACCGCCGGAGGTCCAGCCCCACCACCGGGCACGGCCACGTGAGCGGGAACTCCTGCGGCTCCCAATCCACGACGCCGTAGTTCAGCATCAAGCTCCGTACGACCAAGCCTCATAAGGGCAGCATATTGCGCAGCCGTCATGGGGGCGAAGCCGTAAACCTGATTGGCAAAGACACCTCTGGCCAACCGCCCGTCTGGGGAGTGCCACATGTACTGCACATCTGGGTTGTGTCGGGCCAGTTCTTCCGTATATATGTCTTCATCAGGCGTAGCTATGACCCACTCATCACCCTGAACGTGCCCAAGGAGGAGCCGTGTATGTATAACTCCGGGATCACCATGGTACCGGAGATACACAATCTCCCCCGCCTGCATCACGAGCTGCTAATCACACTCTTCACCCGTCGGTAATCCGAAGGCCCTTTGGAGCCCCGTAGACTCCTTTGCCAGGCTTTCCTTTCACAGACAAAGTGAACTCCTGAAGCCCAGCGGCGTCCTTCTTAACTGAAACCCGAAACACCAGAGCTAGGTTGGTTGCCAGTAAAATCAGCACTCCCACCAATCCAAGCCACAGCCACGTACTATCACTCCCACTGGGCACCGGTGAGGCAACACTGCACTGACACACACACGGCCTCGTTTCAGGCTCACGGGATCCTGACTGAAGCCACATCCCTGCAATGAGGCTGGCTCCGGCGATCAGCGCATGCGAACTGTCCATGCTACAACCCTTTTGAACTTGAAATGGAGCGGACAGCTTCACTTGTCGGCCCTGTGCATGCGCTTCCGCTATGCAACAACGTTCTGAGAACACTCATGCAATACAATGCGACACAACATACTACAGTATCTCATCTAGCCAAACCTATTACCACAAAAGATAGTACAACATATCACAACATAAAATGGCATCATATATATATATATACAGGGAACAAAGTACAAGAATAGAATCTAAAAGAATACGATAGAAAATAATAAATTTGATGCCATATAGTGTATAAGGCAATATGATGTGATATGATATGCTATGATATGACCTGATCTCATATGATATGGTGTGATATTTTATGATATGAGATAGTATAGCATTAAAACCATAAAAACAAAACAGATAAACAAAACAACACATAATGCACCATACCATAATGTAGCATAGCATAACCCAGTATTATATAATAATACCGTAATGCACGATATGGGAAAATATAACACATCATAGCACAATATAACACGTTAGGGGATAATATAACACATCATAGCACAATATAACACGTTAGGGGATAATATAACACATAAAGCATAACATAACATGACATAGCATAACATAACGTAACATAACATCGTATAACAAAACAACCACAAGATTACACTGTCTCATATAGTATGCTTTAGTATTATCTACTCTAGTATAACCACCATCTGAGGTGCTGTGGAGCTGGAGCTTCCGTGGAATGTAGAGACGTGAAACCTTAGAACAGGGTTTGATGGTCTCGTATATTATAAGTTAGCTTAGAAAATAGAGATAATCAGGAACATAAATTGGCTCGAAAATATAGTCAGGAACCATGAGGATGAAAAGTATTGTCAGTACTGATTATTCGGGCTTCCCAAGCAGTCTCTGCAATTGGCTTTCACCCTCCACCCTACGTGTTAAAGCACTAGCACGCCCTTGAAGCCATATCCCGGCTGATACCCACAAAATCCAATACAAAATCCAATGTGAACGAGGCGCTTCAGGTTCCATACACTTCCCAAAACAGACAACTCTCTCAACACTGCGCTTCTGCCAGCAGCGACAAACAGCCTCTAAACCCTAAGGTAGCCATGATACATACCATGAAGCACTTTGATAGTAGCCATTATAAATACCCTTATAGATATCCTTAGTTCAACCATTGCAGACCCCTTTATAGAAACTTGAAGTCCGAAGAACCCAGTTGCAAGAAGATTCTGAAAAATGCGGGGATTTGCCTCCCTTTGCCAGGACGCTCGCCCTCCCGTAAGATCTCCACCCACTGGCCGACCGCGTAGTCCAAACTTAGAGCACAACAGGATTTAGGGCTTAGGGTTAGGATGGATTTGAGCTTAAGATTTCGTGTAGTAGCTTTAACAGGGCTTCGCATTTGAGCTTGTGGGGGCGTATAAAGGGGATACTCAGGGGATATCTAAGGGTTGCGAGCATGTCCTGTTAAGGGGGAAATGCAGGCTTGGGAGTCTTTCGGGGTTAGGAGTTTCTGGGGTTCTAGGGGTATTTTAAGGTTTAGGGTCGTACGGATGTTAAGGGCTATTCAGTGTTTAGTGGCTTTTGGGGTTTTAGTGGTGTTTCGGGTTTAGGGGCCAGATGTTGGGGCTTGGGGTTTTATCAGCGATTGCGAGCTGAGGGCGGAGCTTTGTCATAAAGAAAAGGATAATAGCATGGGAAGAGCTTGCAGTAAGGTTTCTTCTTGTTTGTAAGTTGGCAGCTAAGCCCCTCGCAAGCTTCTTCTACTCCTGTCTTCTGCCGGCTGAGAATCTTAGAAGCAAACGAAGAACACTTGGTGAGTCCTCCCTCGGAGTCTTAGAGCCATAAGAATAAACGAACAAGTCCTGAGAACGTCGAAGGATTCTGCCAATCATGACCGTCTACAATCAACTGGTTGGGTGTTAACGATTGGGTCCGGCTTTTGCAGACGCTTTGCGTCAGAGTACCTAAGCTACCGTAGAAGCTTATCTAGATAGCACAGGCTCCTTCACACCGTTCCATAATAAGGGCTCCAAAGTTGTAGGGATGTTGCAGGGTTTTCTATAGGGACTTACTACGTAGTAGTCCGTATTGTGGCATATTATGGTATATGATCATGCAGGAACTCTAAGGAATAAATCTGATATTCTACGCCGCTTTGTTACGTGCTGCGTTTGAAGGTTGCGTTGCCGCGGCAAAGCTGTAACAAGGTATTTGCTGAGGACGGCCACATCCCATCTCTCTTGATTCATATGCACTGCTCGAACCAAGCACCGCAGAAAGGCCCGAGACTACAAAATCATGCGCGGAGTGACGAGGGGGGCAAAACCAAAGGCCCAGCATGCTGACCCAACGAGTGGCGAGCCCCTACATGCCAGAACCCATACAGTTAGAAGAAAGCCAGATTCAGCTTTCGTCGTGGTGTGGCTGTCAGCTTCTCAAGCCCTTTACACACACCCCGTCAGAAAACCCGAGAATTGTTGGGAAACTCAGCCCTGGCGGGGCCACCGTTACACCCAGGACTTTGAGGCAGAAGAACGAAAAATCTATGCCAAGACCTACACCCACACAGCTTAACCCTTTCCGTACCCGAAGCCAGTCTGTGTGACATCCAAAACAACCTTCCTTTATCCATTCTTTATATATATATATATATATGCTCTCGGGTCCCGGGACCCCCCCCCACCATGCTATCCCCCCCTCCACCCCCCATGGTAACCACCCCCCTCACCCATACCGCTGCTCGTGAAACAACCATCCTTCCAGCTCTAAACTTTTTGACCGAGATGTGGCATTTGACATTCCACCAAAGTAAAACCCAATCCCCAAAACAGCACCAAAACACTGACTAAACCTTTTCGTAGCATCGTTACTTTCTCTTTGCTCAAAACAACTTGTAATCAGCAGCTTACTTCTTGGGCGTCGTCTCACGGCGCGGTCGAAAATCTCTGCTAAGATCGCGCCACTGCTCCCCCAGAGTTTGTGGTGGCGGCCCATCTTCCTTGATGTTGCTTACGTGCAACCACCCACACCATCCCTGCACTAAGCTTCCATGTACTCGTCGTATTGTTGTTCCTGTTCTTGACGTTTCCCGGAAACTGAACCCTAAACCCTAAACCCTAAACCCTAAACCCTAAACCCTAAACCCTAAACCCTATAAACCCTCCACCGCCGCCGCTATTCCGAGCCCAGGGCTACCCGCTGGGCTTCCTCGGAAGCGGCAGTGGGCAAAGGATTAAGCTAGGCGAGAGATTATGCAGGGCTTGGGGTTTAGGGTTTAGGGTTTAGGGTTTAGGGTTTAGGGTTTAGGGTTTAGGGTGAGAGATTATGCAGGGCTTGGGGTTTAAAAGGCTAAGGTAGGGTGCGGGCTGAGAGCCCCGCGTGTGAGCTACGAGCATTTGGACCACAAAGTCATAGCATGCTTTAGAATTTTGCGCGGTCAAGGCATGACAAGTCAAGGTTACGCCCGAGTAATCAACATTGAGGATGCTGGTCCGGCAAGCTGAGTTCAGACCTTAGCTTCTTTTCCGAGACTGGTCTTTCGGGAAAATGCCATCAGTTGTTTGAGAGCCTGGGTTGAAGTTCCCTTTGAAATTCCCCAAAGAATCCGTCAATCTCACGATGGGTCGACTGACCGGAATATGACTGTCAAAGGCAGCGAAGGTGAACCGGACTAGCACGGCGAAACTTCCGACAAGTGCCTCCAAAACCGCCGGACCCCGCCGTGTAATCGGCCTGCCAACCCTTCCCTGCAGAACGTCAGTGGCTGAAGGATGGCGCTAGAAACCCTAATTTAAAAGGCCGTTAAGCCCTAAACCCCAAACCTCTCCTCGACTTCTTCGGATCGTCCTTCTTGGAATCCTGCGCATGATTAGTTACCACGTAGGGCTTTTTCTTTATTTTGAGGCTTTGGATTTAAGTGCCCATGCGCTTCTGGCGAGTATCGTTGAAGAATTTGGTACTTTGGCTTGCCTGTTAAGTTGCACTCTCGAGGTTTTCAGCCATGCGTTCCTGCTTCCACAGAACCCAAACCAAACCGCCTTAGGGTCCGCGCTTAACAAAACCCTACGCCCGAAACCTTAAACCTTAAACCCAAACAGTCTTTTCAGCCCTGAAGCCTAAAGCCCCAACCTGTGGCCCCGACCCCCAAACACAAAACCCTGCACCCTCAACCCTAAACCCAATGAGGTCTACAACCGAAAATCTGCGCGGGGTATAGGTTTTTGCCACAGGCCACACATGTTTGAACCATGTGTGGGTTTCTCAAGTCGCTCAAGACATGTCTGAATCTGATTTTAATCCAACATTCGGACAACGAGCATGCCGGAAAGGGACACCCTCTGCAGGACACTCCACCCATGGCTACAGCAAGCAGACCCCCATCGGTAGAAACCTAATTCACGGAAAATGAACAACGGACACAGGAATAATACTATTGTGAGGCTATAAGTCGCTGAACCTACGGTAGCTCTACACGGCTCAAATACTGGGGATGCAGCTTGGGGTCTCAACTTCGGGTTAAAGGCTTAGGGTTTTGCGGGTGTTGGGCTTCGGGCTTTAGGGCTTAAGTTCGGGACGGGCTATGCACATGCTGAGGTCTGTTCCCTCCCTCTCTCTGTCTCTGTCTCGACCTTCGACGCAATCCTGCGCTGGAGTTCCCGGGCTTTGCACCCGAACTTTACAAGGCTAAAAGACAAGTAAGGCTATGACTAAAAATGAGACTGCAAGAGCAGAATAGTAGTATCATCAGATATGCAGGTCAATTAAACACGTCCTCCTTCTTGGCGGTTTTGCTCTGCGCTTTTGGCAAAGCCTGGCCACCTGAATTGACGAGGCCTAACACACTGGGCTTAGGCTGCGGACTCGGGACTTCGAGGCCATAAGGTGTTGAGTACCAAAGAAGTGAACGATTTCTTTGCTTATGACATGCAGCTCAAGCCCATGGAAGCCCCAGTGGAGTATCTTGCAAGGTGTAAAGAAAGCAACTGGTCGCGCGGAGCTGCCTAGACCCAAACAAGCCCCCATGCCCGCAATCCGCGTCAGTCCGAGAATTGCTACAGCTCCGATTGAACCCTGGATATCCCAGGGCCAGATAGCTGGGTATTGAGTTCGTCACCGGCTAGCACTCAGCTGGGTCTTTGCGTTTACGGCTCGTCTCAACTTTAAGCACTAAGATGCTATACATTCCTAACATACCCGCGTAGCGAGGGCAGATGAAGGAGTTACAAGAGAAAGACCATACGAGGCTTTGGAACTATGCAGAGGTCTGATGTCGCGCATGGATGACACCATAAAAGCCCTCAAGTCCTTAGAGTTCGAGCTGCAACATGCACAAAGGTCAAATGAAAATTGATACGAGTACGAGAAGCAAAAACAGTGTGGTGGTGCCGTCGTCGTGGTGGTCGTGGTGGTGGTGGTGGTGGTGGTGGTGGTAGTAGTCGTCGTCGTGGTTGTTGTAGCAGTAGCAGTAGCAGGAGCAGTAGCAGTAGCAGTAGCAGTCGCAGTAGCAGTCGCAGTCGCACTAGGAGTAGCAGTAGCAGTAGCAGTAGCAGTAGCAGTAGCAGTAGCAGTAGCAGTAGCAGTAGCAGTAGCAGTAGCAGTAGCAGTAGCAGTAGCAGTAGGAGTAGTAGTAGTCGTCGTCGTCCGTCGTCGTCGTCGTCGTCGTCGTCGTCGTCGTCGTCGTCATCGTGGTCATCATCGTCATCGTCATCATCGTCGTCATCGTCGTCGTCGTCGTCGTCGTCGTCGTCATCGTCATC
>CAJNDV010030867.1:41006-53703 GCA_905221635.1 Symbiodinium sp. CCMP2456 | reverse complement strand
GAATCATTCAAACAAGGATCCTATTGCTTTCCTATTTATTCCCTATTCGTAAAAACCCAAAAATCCTATTAAATTCCTATTGAACCCCTAACAGTAATTATTTGCAAGAATCGCAGTCTGCCCAGACTTAGGCCATCTCAACTCCAGATGTTGTGCAGCCAAATCGGCATGCGACATGCAAGCGCGAGACAAGCCCATGTGAGCAAGCGGTCTTGCGGGTGTGCCAGCATTCCTTCTGATTTGTGGAGTTTTTTGGCAGACTTCATCACCACCATCACCTGAGGCAGAGATGAGAGCAATCACACAGGCTCCGTTGAGGGACAGAATGAGCTGCTCCAGTTCCTGAAGGCCTTTGACTCTATTATCGAGTTCTCGAGTACTCTGTGCGTCGTCTGGGTGACAAGTAATCTGTTGCAGGCCATTCGTCCAGAATGGTCTTTCCCGAAGAAAAATGGAAAGAGCAACGTTAGGAGTGCCGCAGCAGCATTAAAGAGTCGGCCATATAGCCTCACGACCTGTCAGTGCTGTGGCGTTGGCAGTTTCCCGCCGAATAATTGCAGAGTGTGTATACCGCATGCCTGATGCTGGATGGGTGCAGGTGTGATGGATAAGTTGAAGGCAGTTGGCCCACACCTGAGCCCGCCAAAGGGTTGGCAAGAGCCAACAGACTGTCATTGAGCCAGCAAGGAGCTTGTGTGAGCACCGCGGCTCACGTCGACATCTCAGGTGTGACGAGCGTGTGGGAGCTCTTTAGGGCGGTGATGCGGAACACCATCAACGAGGACTTGGCCCAAGCTGGGCCAGGATCTCGGGATCTGCCTTTGAGCAAAGATGGAGCTAGTTTAAAATATCGTCTCCATCCACGAATCGCACTCTCTGAGGTACTCCGTGTTGAGTAAGGAAACACTTGACCGGATTCGGAAGAGGATGAGCTTCTTCCGGCAGCCTCTTGGACGCATACGGAGACTGCTACTATCCGCACAGTGCTATATTGCTGGAAACTCGGCTTCAGGCTGGATGTCCTGACGGAAACGGACTGCCGCCAGACTGGTGCCTTCGCGCCAGCGGCTCTGGCATGCGTCTCTTGGGGCTTGGGGGAGGCACTGACAACACTAAGATCTTCGCAGCGAGGACCGCGCTAGGACTGTGCCTGACTAGTGTTCAGCGACATGACTGTCAAGGTCAGGATAAGCTGTCACATTCGTACCCCGATGCTGGTAAGTCGATTTGTTTGGCAAGGGAATCACAGTCTACTCATTGCCAGGTGCCCCAGCTCCTCTCACAGAAGAAGCTGGCCTACTGGAGTGGCCATCTTATTCCACTCTGTGTGGCAACTGGCTGTTTTTTGCTTGCTTGCCGTTTCTGCACCGTTCGCAGCAAGAGGCAAAGTGGCTCCTTCACAGATTCATGACGGCGAGAAGCTGGACGACAGGCACAGCGCAGCTTTGAAGCTGGGGCAAGGGAACGGCGCATGTTGAGCTGACTTTCGGAAATGGAGGTCATTGTCTCCAGAGCCTCCTGGCTGCGGTTCGCAACAGCTTCACTCCTTCGTTTAGCAGGTCACGTAAAGCTCAGGCTTTTCTCCTTGAGTAGGAAACCTCTGGGCTTTTTCAATGGAAGCCAGTGTGCTTGCAGATGCTTGCAGCTTCACGAAGGACACTGCTTTGTAGTTCCCTAAGCCTCTTTTCCCTTTCCCCGTCTGCGATGGCTGAGGGGCCGAGCACGCTCTTCTCATCGGCGATGCGTGGCTGCAGAGAACCTCTGCCTGGCGCGCGATAAGACCAGCATGAAATTGGGAAGGGCATTGTCGCAGCTCTCCCCCAGGATTCAGACCAGTGGCCGACCCAACCAACTCCATCGGCCCAACCAGCATTCCTTTGTCGGGCTTCACAGCCGGTTGCCCGGACACAGAGTGTGCACGAACTGGGACCGGAAACCTGGAGTTGAGGCCTCCTTCTCTTCTCCCAGCCTGGAGTCAACTCATGAGGCCGGATCCCGGAGATGGAGAAGTCTCGCCTTTCGCGTTTCATCTCAATGTCAGGGCTGGGCGGTGGAAGACCTGGAGATGGAACGGCCAAAGCTGCGAGGGATCAGGAGACGGGTCGGGTTCCACGGTTCCACGTGCAGCTGGGTTTCGGCACTTCCTCGCCTCGGCTCCTCCAGCTCCATGAGCTCCATGAATACCCCTCGTAGCTCTCATCCTTGGCTCTTTTTCGGGGGTACAGACGCGGCCGTGCTTCAGAGCATGTCCAGGACGCCGCTACACGCGGGCCGATCAGCGCCGCAAAGCAGAGAGGGAGTCGGAGTCGAGATTTTCAGGGGGAGAAGGACCTTTGCCTTTGCCGTGTGCGCAAGACTTTCGCAGAACTTGGTGCGTGCTGACCTAGTCCTTGCCTTTACACGGAGCTGCGATTTGTTCGTGGCATCACCAGGGCATCCACTGACGGCGACGTGGAAACGCAGGAAAGCTTCCGAAACAGCTTGCTGGCTCTTTGCTCGTTCTTCCTGTGCACCTATACTTCAGGAGCCTGAGCGATGGGCTTTGAAGTCCTCGCTTCGGCCAGCTGCCAAGACTTGGCAGGCTCGGGGAACGGGGAACGTTTCGACGCACTTGTTGCACGGCTAAACACACGCCATCGTGTCTCGCGATGTGAGGCCGGCGATCCGAAATTCGCTGAGGTTGAGAAGTGTAATCCTTACAGCCCGGCCGCTTCGAGACACAGACACTTAAGGACAAATCTTCGTGTTCTCATCTTTTGAACATCAGCTGCAGGCCTCCCAGAATTGGCTTGATTCGCCAAGCCAGCCAGATGTCCACTCCAGGTTGCTTCGCCTTGCACTTTCGCTAGCAGCCGGTTGGTGTTGCGTTTCCACATCGCAGGGGAAGATCAGTCGACAGCATCACTCCTGATGCAGTCTCCCCCTGATATGACTGGCTGTGCTGCAATCGTCTGCGTTCAGAGAGCATTCCGATCCTGGAAACTGCAGAACCGTGCAAAGCACAGACTTTGCAGGAGTCGTCTGCGACTGGGCAGTGGCGGTGAGCTCAAGTGCGATGTGCACAGCTGCTCAAAGCGAGGGTACAGCTTTCGCTGAGGACAAAGCAGCGGCAGTGTGATGATTGTGACCACTCCCGTCAACCGTCCAAGGCTCAGGATTCTTGAGAGCCAAACTTCATGTTGCTGCCACGCGCATGTTCCAGGAACGAACAGCGTTTCCATGGTCCAAAGCTCAGAAGAAGTTCACAATCCGTCTGGCCTGTTGGTAATGTCGGGAGCTTGCTCCGTACATGCAGACAAGAGATGAAACAACCAGCACCAGACAGACTCAGTTCGAACATGTTGGGATGGAGAATGGAGAACAGAGACTTGCACGGTGAAGGATCGATCCAGCAGCTGCCAGCACTCCCAGGCACAATCCGATGCGGAATTCATCGCTTTGCGCCACCAGCCGACATGCAGGATCCTGACACTCTTCTATCGGCTGTGGAGAGACTTCATCAGGCCGTGCCATTAGCCGACCCATTTCCTCCAGACGGCAATGGAAATCTCTTGGAGGAGGCCGTGGCTATGCAGGACTTCCGTCCACCCAGCTGGTCGGTACTTCGCCGTCATCCAGATTCTCTCATCGAGAATGGCCAGGTGGGTCGAGTCCTCGTTTTGCAGCAGAAAGCACCGCGAAGCGGTCAGGCCATGCTCGAGGAGCAAGAGGCTCTGAATGAGAGGCGCGGATGCCTGGTTCCTGAATGCAGACGTTGCATACATGAGGAAACATGTCCCGAACACCCACAATCCCGAGTGCAAGGAGCGAAAAAAGGCATGACACAATCGTACTCTTTGCGAGAGCTGTCTAGGTCCAAGCTGTACAAGCTGATGCAACAAGAAGGCGGCTGCCCAACATTCACATAAAGAAACAGTGCAGCTTGCAGAAGCACTCATTGACCGTCGGACGATGAGGCCTTTACTCACCGATGCGTCATCACGTTGCTGAAAACGTTCGCTCCCGACTTAAGGAGGACTGTGTTGCTGACAACACGAGGCCGGTGAGCAGTACTTGATGCTCTGGCCAATCGTGGCAGGAGAGTGACAAGGTGGCTGCTGAGGGACTGGAGATGCAGCACAAATGTACAAATATCCGGCCAACGCCTCAGCTGAATTCGCTTCCGCCCGGGGTGCCAGCTGCCTGAAGACGCTGCCCGAACGGATCTGCAACTTTGTTTAACCCACAGACCCTGTGCGTGCCAGAAGACTGCAAGGAAGAATCTTGGTCAGATGATGAATGCGAGGCACGACTGCCCATGGGCATCTTGCACGAGATTTCTTCACAACGCCGCCAGAGTCAGTAAGCGACTGGTTTTGAAGGAGAGACCTTGTTTCTCTGCGGCGTGCCATCGTTGGCAGAAACATCGATCCAGTCCATGCCTGAGCCACTCTGGGCCAATCCCTGTTATCTGGTGTCATTGCACGGAATGTGCCGCCCGTGGAGCCGCGCCAGGATGAGCAGCTGAAATCCGGCTTGCTGTTGATGGGTTGACGCGCAGAGCCGAATTTGGAAGATAATTTGGGCATCTAATTCGTTCTTTAAAGCCCATGCGTAGTTATCGGGAAGGGATGCATTATGTATTTTCACAGCTGACCGCCGTGTCGGGCAATGCCTTTTGCCCAGCTACCTGTGCAGGGTGGTGCGGCAACAGGTGTTCTGAAGCTCTTAGTCTTAGCCCCGCTGCAACCGGGATAGCCGGCACACGAGCAACGCTGTTTTCAGAAGTTTCAATTGTGTTGACATGGGCGGAAAGCAATGGCGCATCGCTTCAGAAGGTTCATCAGCCAAAGGCTGGTCTGTTCGGTAGAGCACCAGGAGCGCCCGAAAGGATCTAGAACTCGAGAGCGTGGTCGTGGAAGGGGACAGACGTTCTGTCAAACCTAAAACCTGTAGCTGAGGCGACAAGCGCCACATCTGTCGAAACGAGTACCATGTAGGTTCCAAGTACCTAGCTTAAGGTGATTGGAGGCAGCTGCCGTGCAACTGCGAGGATAATGACAGCACCCGCAGCACAATGAGCTTGTGATTCAGAAGCTTCTACCCTTTTTTCGGGCTCCAATCCAGGTTGGGTCTCCCTTGAAGGGAAGCTCCAGCACTGTGACGGTAAATTGAAAGACGCGCAGAGCTCCAGTCCCGAGCCATCGGGAGCCCAGATCCGGTGCATCACAAGAAGGGCATTGCTAGGGAGAGTCATCGGCAGCTCATCAGCTTCTTCATGTCTCGAAGGTTATTTGCCTTTGACCAGCCTCTCACGGCTTCAGTTGATTCAGCTTGGCTTCACAGCACTGAGCCCTGGACCGACGCGTGAATATTCAGCAACGCAGAATCACTGGGTTTCCATGCCGACAGCGAGCATGCTCTCGGGGCCGACCATAAAACTGTCGGTTTTTTGCGCAAAGTGACCGTGGACGTGAGCTCATGACCAGAGGAATGCATGTTGCTAGAGAACAGACGACCCATGCGCAGCTCGGTGCATGACCCACCTACATCAGGGACAGTAGAGGACCAGTCTAGGCGTCCATTGAGATGCTTTCTTACATCAGCCGTCCCAGCGTCTCCAATAAGCCGTGCCATACTGTTTGTAGCTTCGTCTATTCTCGTGAATTCCTTTGCTGCAGGGTGACCACCAATGAGGCGCACCAGTGCAGCCATGCAGATGCGCTTCGCTCATTCTTCCTTTTTTGCTGCTGGATTGGCAGCTTTGCGAAATCGAGTACGATTTCGACGATGAGTCTGCAATTATGATTATGACCTTCATCCAGGCTCTGTGCAGCGTGTCTCATCCAGGCACCACCGGCTTGGGCCATGGGATTGGTGCTTCAGAGAGGACAAAGCAAACCCTGTGAATCCACACGGGAAGTGTTTCATCGCGGAGCTGGAGGTGGAGGCCATCGCTGCTCTCCAGCTCCAAGCCCTGCAGAGGCTCTTGGTTCAGGGTTAAGGGTTTAGGGTTTCAGGTCGCAGGCTTAGGGTTCAGTCGTGGGGGTAGTCTGCCAGTACGTTTGCGGAGCAGGATAGGGCTTTCTGTTTTGAGAGCTTTCTTGAAACAGGCTGTCGTCGTTCCAACAGTATTGAGACTCCTGGAGCTTTCGAGCTTTGAGGCTGATGGTTCCTGGCCTAAGTCTAAGTTGCAAGATGGAAGCTGGTCTTCGGCTTGAGGGGAGGTTCCGAGACGGATCCGGTGAACAGCATCACTGGAGAACGAAGTGCAGCGATGGCGAAGGCGCGAAATTATAGGGTCCGCATTATCACGACACCCAGAAAGGGATCCTTAACAGGAAGAAACCACCCAAACACTTGCAAGCCCTTGGGAAGCTGAATAATCCTTCTGGAGTGAATTCAAAACTGGGGAAGTTTCCGGGAAGATCGGTTTCAAATAGCTGTAAAGGGTTGAGCCTAGGGACATTCGACGATCGGAGTAGGATTTGGGAGGATATAACTAAAGTACAGTGTTAGAAGGGGCTCTCAGGGGATAGTCTTATTCATGATTCAGAACCCTGTCTTAGGTGCGTTGTGAGGCCTAGGTCGCTAGTCGTGAGGGTTTCGAGCTCAGGAGTATTCAAGGGTTTAGGGTTAAGTAGTCCTTGATGCCTGGTATGGCTTTGTGCAATCACTCTACAAGTACCTTGCAGTAGTACAGGTGACGGAGCAGGTGTTCATTTTCAAGAACCCCCACCTCCCCCCCTTCCAGTAGCCCTGGAAAGAGGCTGGGAACCTCCTTGCGGCTGAAGCTGGCGACCTCCCCAGAGGAATACTCCATGAGGCCACGTAGCTGTGCTTAGGATGTGTTTAGGTCTTCTGGTGTCGGGGGTTCTGCCTCGATTGTCAAAGGGTCTCGAAGATGTAAAGCCTCGTGCTGACTTTACGACAGGATTGATCAATGAGACAAGGCTGGATTTAGGCTGTAAAAATTCCACTGCAGGGGTGTAGGGTATGAGGGTGTGGCATTCAGGGGTGGGTTTATGTGTTTACGGATTATTCCAAAAGCTGGGAGGAATAAGATTGTGCTGTGCCTTCTAGTCGCGGGCACATGAAGCGCAGAGCATCTAAAACTGATCTCCTGAACCCGACGCCGGAAAGCGCGACACCCGAAGTCCCACTCCCTGAAGCCCGAAAGCCTGAACCTTGCAGCCAAAACGCTGCACCCTGAAGCCCCTGCAGTGCAGGAACATCATCCTCATTGGCGAGCAGCTCTTGGAAGCCCAACTGGGATAGCTCAGGAGACGGCATCGGTGTGATCCAGCTCTTGAGGGTTGATTGTGCGAGGGTCGGCAAAGGTTTCAGGGTTAGGGTTTAGGAATTTTGGCACAGGGTTCTGGGTGTTGGGTTCAGGGGTTTGGGCTTTCGAAGCGGCTTTCGGAATGCAGCGAAGAATTTCCGATTAAAGGGTAGGGACTTGGCATGGCTCCCAAAACTCCCCCTAGGCCCCTAAACCCTAACCTCTTTTTCATGTGGGAGTTTAAACTTATCAAGTCGTCAGCCGCGGCCGAGGCCAAAAAGTCGAATCAATCCCAGGCTATAAACTCTTAGGGCCTGAACTTTAAAACCCTAGGGCCCAAACCCTAGAGCCCTAGGGCCTGAATCCCATAATCCTAAGGCCTGAACTCTAAGGCCCGGCCTTAATGGCAGGACCTATAAGAGTGTTAGGCGACGATGTTCTTAGGCTACTGTGAACGTTCATTTCTATCGACCGGACGTAAAATCCTAGGGCCTTCATCCTTATGCTCCCTTAGTTGACGAGTTTCTGTATTGCTGTCTGGCTCTTATGTATGTGTATGTAAACAGATAAATAAATAAATAAATAAGTAAATAAATAAATAAATAAAATATATATATATATATATGTATGTGTGTATATATAAATGTTAATTGTTATGATTGTTGTTTTGTCCCTTCTTGTGTTTGCAGTCCACAAATCTGGCATCACTCCAGGACCTCATCCGGAGATCGGGTTCGCAGAGTCTGGCACCGGCAAAGGTCACTCGCCATGGCATTGAGCTCGCTCTTGGTGTGCTGACGTGTTGCTTCCTTTGGTTGGTGCTGTTCTTTCTACTGCTGGTTAGTGCTGTAGCAGTAGGAGTGCCAGACAAAGAAGCAGGAGGAAGAGGACAAGGACGAGGAGGAGCAGGAGCAGGAGCAGGAGCAGGAGCAGGAGAAGGAGAAGGAGAAGGAGAAGGAGAAGGAGAAGGAGAAGGAGAAGGAGAAGGAGAAGGAGAAGAACCAGCAGCAGCAGCAGCAGCAGCAGCAGCAATAGCAGTCGTTGAGGCTATATCAATGCTAAGTGCGACTGGCTGTGCACAATTTCGAGGACCCAAGACCGCGGTGGAGACCATGTTCCGCCGTGTGATGGAGCATTCCCAGTTTGACAAGTTGTGTTCCTCAGTCTTTAATAAATCATTGCTCTCGAAGTCATTGCTTTGTGAGGGCTATCAGGTGATAAGGTTGTGAAAGGCATACTGCTGCTGTAGTGCATTGTAGTGCATGCATAGCAGACGGCATCGTGTGCAATAACAGTACAAGAGTACGTGCTACCATGGTGCAATGAGAGTATGACACAAGTGCCGCATCAACAAGAGCCACACTAAGAATGGAACAGTGGAGAACATCAATCCAAAAGAAGAGGAAGTTAATGTCGCATCAACAAGAGCCACACTAAGAATGGAACAGTGGAGAACATCAATCCAAAAGAAGAGGAAGTTAATGTCGAATAACACAGCAGTAACAGTGAGAATGACGCAGACATTGCAAACCATGAAGGAAAGGTAGCATGATGAGCTATTCAACATACCATGCGGAACATTTTGAGCAAGTTTGAATATGCAAACTGTCGATAACATTGAAGATGGTGTTGAGGATCATCTTGTTCTTTTCGATGAAGGACGTGTAGATTAGGCTGCCCTGTTTAAGGTTCCTCATGGGCGCCGTGAGAGCTGCACAGCAATCCCGAGAAGGCGAAGGCACATGGACAAGACGGCATCCCATCACCCAACCTTGCGGAAGACACAGTCTAGCTGCTAGATCAGTGATAATAATCGGCGAATATTTTTCAGTTTCTGCTTGTAGGAATTCAACCGCCGCGAGCAGACCCTCTCTCCATGGAAGCTATTGGAAGCTTAGGGCGCCAAGCTGGAGGTTGCATGCCTCTTTGTGGAGGCCAAGGCTGACACGGGCAAGGCCCGCCAACCATCTGCCCCTCTGTTCCTTGCAGACTCCGAGTCTGCCTCCAAGCAGCCTGATCCACGATGGAGCCAAAGAGGAGTGTGCATGACAGATCCGGAAGGGCAGCTGGAGGCGCCGCATCTGTTGCCGGAAGCCAAAGCCGACAAGGACACAAGCAAGTCTTGTCTAAGCTGCAACCTCTTTTTTGTAAGTGGACTGTTGCTACCACATGTTGCCTTGATGGAGATGTTAGACTGAGATTTGTGGGGTCCCCGCCCCAACAGAAGCAGAGGACGCATCTGGAGATGGAAACAGCCGGCCCTTCGTAGTATGCCAGGCTTTCAGCGCCCCGCTGTAGCCGAGCTAGCTCAAAAAGGCGCTTCCGGGCACTCAGCGGAACCTTAAACTCTTAAGGTTCAAGTTTACGTTCACATGCCCAGAACAACCTTGAGCCGATTCAGTAGAGTCGAGCCTTGGCATGCCTGGAGTTTTTGTTGCCTTCTCGGGTGCAGAGTTCTGTGCTCTCTAAACTCGCAACTCGGAAAGAAGCCTGCAGGCCTAGACCCCATGGACGCGCTGAACCCCAGAGCCCTAGATCCGCCTCCATGCCCTGCAGCTCAAGAGCCCGAGACTCAAGCCCTCTACAACACAGAGTTTAGGGCTCAGAGTTTAGGGTTTAGGATTGGGTGTGTCGAGGGTGGAGAGTGCAGGGTCCGGGAGAGTTCAGGGTCTAGGCTGATGTTGCAGAGGCTTTGGTCTTAATCGAAGTTTGAAGCTTGGTTTCTTACACCCCAAACCCCAAAAACCCCAAACCCTGTTAGAGGCACTCCTTGTTTGCTTTTGAACGTTTAGGGCTGGTTCCCGAAACCGGCGAGCCCACCGTTTTAGGGGTTTAGGGCTTCGGGTTTTTAGGCCCTGACCACGAGACTCTACGGTGGTTCGTGGTTTTGATCCAGGCTTGGGGTTTAGGGAAGCTTAGGGCTTGGGTTTTGCAGTTTGGAAGACCTAGATTCCGAGGCTCGGATGTGCAATCTGGAATCATCGTTGATGGCGTTTCAGTCTTGGCACAACAAGAGCCGCATGACTCGAACATCCTGCGCCGATAAGGTACAGCCTTGAAAAATAAACCCATACAGGCCTTCAACCCCAAAGACCAATTCGCCCACGTGACAGCCATGAGCCTCAAACTTCGAACCCTGAAGCTGAAAGCCTGAAGTGCAGACCGCCTGTATTGCTTTTTACAACACTACGTCCAAGGGCACACAACACATACAACATGCCCTACAAGTTGAGTTTGGGAATTATGGCCGTGTGCTAATTATACCTCTTCATCCAAAAACAATTCACCGGCCGCAAGCCATGGGCCGCCAGAAAGGCGCAGCTTTCGCTTGGCACTTGAGATATGTAGGGATTAAAGCTTGTCAGACCAGCTTGTCGGCCGTATATAAGTATAGTATTATATATTATAAAAACTACATACAGTATACACTATATACTGTATATTATATATATTCTATATTATATCGCAAAAGCGAAGGTCCCTTTATCAACCTCCTCGGCTTGGAAAGTTCAGGGCTTGGCTTGAGGAGGCTCGGGTGCGCTATAGGCCATCAGCCGCGTAAGCGCCATCCAATAGCGGGCTGCACAAGGGCTCTATAAGTGTTCTGCAGCTTATGGGTTGCACATGGGTTTCACAAAGTCCCTTTGATTTGAGTGTTTTATATGGCTACAGACCTGTATTAGGTTTCTGCAACTGCCTCGTAGGGCTTTTGTGTTTTTTTGTTTCTGGGTTACGGGTTGGCTTGTCAGGGATACAACGGCCTTACAAGCCCATCTGGGAACCATTTGGGCCCCCTTTCATCATTTTGCTGAGCAAGCATCTCGATGATTCGGAACTTGACAGTTGCTCACATCTATGTTATAGCACATACATACATACATACATACGTACGTACATACGTACATACGTACAGACTTACACGCATACATTCATACATCGCGAAACAAATAAGTACATATCTGTACTTATACCTCGCTCATGTCGCTCATTTTGCGCACAGAATCCATGTTCGAGCGCAGCCGTCGTGGCATGCACCTAACTAAATTTACTGGCTGGAGCAGAAATCTGGGCCTCGCAGGATGGAAAACACACACACACACACAACGTGTAACTCAGTTTGCATTCAGCATGTGGGAATGGCGGAAGAGATTTAACCGGCACAACAAGAAAAACGGTCCCCTCAACAGCCATCACTAGACAAAAGACGTCAAATAACATCGGAGGCAAGATGGCAAAAAGCTCCAGCTGATGTGCAATGTAAAGGTGCAGGAAATCCTCAACGACAACCTGAAAACCAGTTCACACTTGTACCCTGAGCCTATTCCTCCAAGGAACAGCAGTCTGCCAACTACAGGGTAATTTGGTCCCTCACAATGGAAAATTAAACATCACCGTGCCAGCTCAGACGTGCCGCTGCATACAGTGACGTGTATATACGCGCCAGCATGTGTGAGGTCTGAGTCGAATGAAAGCGAAGCGCCCAGCAAACCCGTCGTCGACATACGGCAGAACTCCTGGTCTGTCGGGCTGCGGGGCCAGATGTTGAGGCGCTTGCCTGTCTTGTAAGCAACGTTAGTGAACATCGCTGATGATGGCTTGGCCAATGCTTTGCCAAGCCGCCTGGTGATGCATTCACGCGATAGGAAGGCGCAGGGATGTCCTGGCCCGGCGGCAAAGCCGGGGCCCCGAGAACTTTGAAGCCGGTGTCGAAGCCGGCAGCGGCCACGCAGAACCGGTTGTAAGTGGAATCACCCAGGCCGAAAACGCAGAACTTCACACCTGCCAGCCCAATCAATGGCAGATCTGGAGACTGGAGCTTCAGCCGGGTTTGCTTGCAGGTGGCCGGATATGCGCCCAGCCCGCACATGGACACCACGTAGCACCTCGAGCTCGACGTCATTCAACGTTCTCACGGTGGATTTCAATCCACGTGCAGTGAGGTCTTGCACTAGATTCTTCGCCAGCTCCTCTGCATTGCCACTCGCACTGCCGTCGGCCGTTCCAGGGCATTTTGACACGGATGGTTGTCCGGGTTGAGGAAAATGTGATGAGTCTCATCGACCATTGAATGGGGATCCACCGTGCCGCCGAGATGCCAGCAGCGCCGGAAGATCACGATTTCGTACATGTGTCAGCATTCATCCGCAGCAGCGGTGTGGGGCCAGGAAGCTTGTGGAAACCAGTGTCATAATCGTTGCCATCTGCGCATGGCAGCTGTTGTTTGACACGCGTGCCCCGAGGGGCCATGTCTGCGGTTCTGGGGCTCTGCGATCTTCCCTCAACTGTCGCGGGCAATTCGGGCCTTGTACCTATACACACACACATACATACATACATACATACATACATACATACATACATACATACATATTATATCTATATCTATATCTGTATCTATATCTATATCTATATCTATATCTATATCTATATCTATAT
>CAJNDV010030867.1:21103-40227 GCA_905221635.1 Symbiodinium sp. CCMP2456 | reverse complement strand
ACCAGATTCTGGTTTGGGTTTTGGGTCGTTTTCACATACCACCATCAAACACAATAAGTAGAGGTCAGTATGTGCGAAGTGCAGAAACCACCGTAAATACCGATGGTTTCTAGACTTCGGAGACAGCATTCGGAGACATAAGATTGTGGACGAACAGATGGCAAGAAGGCTGGGCTGGATCATGGGGGGGGTGTGACCATATATATATATATATATATATATATATGAGCTTTTGGTTTCAAGTACAAGTCACACCTCAGGCCTAAAACCATAATAGCCCAAAAGGATCTTATTGCAAGACGTGCTGCAGCTGCTTCGGGGCTTTAAACAGAGGCAAGTTACGGTGTCTCAGGGTTGAGGTCAGGTCTGGGCTGAATTATGGCAGAGCCCACCTGGCAGACCTGCTTTTGAAGACGCTGCCACGTCAGAAGAAGCGGGGTTCCACCAGCATGTGCCGCACAAGAAGAGCATGCTTCTGAGGCAAGCTGTGCGACAAATCGCGCAGGAAGACTTATGGTTAAGCATGGACACGTTGAGCCCATAACACGGGATCACTTGCGTGTGAGGCATGGTTACTCATAGTAATCGCCCCCAAAGACCGTAATCAAATCGCGAAACAGAAAGCCCCAAACCATAGATTCCAAGGTCCAAACCATCAACCCTAACGTGTAAACCTTAAACCCACACCCACAGCTGGCTCAGGCAAGGCGAAGCCTGCCAGAGCACAGAAGCGAGAGCTTGAGCCACAGGCTTTCTTGGCATCTTGGTTCATCTCTGACGAATCTGATCGAGAGTTGTCTTGGGGGATCCAGACCAAACCCTCCGTTTAGCAAATTGCTACAGCCAAGTTTGCATTTCTTATGACTAGTCTGCGTGGGTGTGCATAGGGTTTACGGTGTAGTTGCTTTTGTTCGGCACGGGCTGGCAGCGACGTCGGGTTCACTCAATTTCCGAAAGACCCAGTACCGGTGTCAACTGTCATTGGAGCCCCTTTGTTTACAAGTCATGCTGCCGAGGCTTGTGCGCATGGGGTCAACCTTGAGAAGTGCCGGCCACTTCTTCGCAAGCCATGTTTTTGTTGATTCAGGGATTTCGGGGTTTAGGGCTCTATAAGCGTCCTGGAGGGAGTGTGTATAAGGGGCTTTAGGTTGGATAAGTGTTGGATACGTTAGGGTTCAAGGTTTGCAGCGTGCAGAATGTGCAACGATGCGAGGTGTAGGGTTAGGGCCACTGGATCAAAGAACTTGGAGCTTTCGGGTGATAAACTAAATAATAGGGGCAATCGGCAGTATAACCGAAAGCCTAAACTCTAAGACCTAAACCTACACCCCAACCTCGCAATCCTAAATCCTAAACTCCTCCCTACACTCGTAAACCCTAGCTGAACCGGGAAGACCTCAATCCGACGCCCCGAACGGAAAACAAACAGCCCGATTGCCCACCCGGACACGCGAGGCTCCATGGGCCCATCCTGGACCATCCCGAGTGCTACGAGCGGGTGGAGGCCGCGTTGAGGGATTAAGGTTCTAGGTTTTGGGGGTGTAGGGTTTAGGGATTCACTTTGGGGTTTTAGGGTGTAGGGTCTAAGGTTGCCACTAGGCGAAGGCATGCATTGTGGGCTTTGGATGCGGTTTGGCGTGTGGTGCTGGGGCTTGAGGGACCGTGGGTCTTGGGGGTGAGTCCTGAGAGAGTATACAAAACATCAGGTAAAGTGCATAAAAACCCAATTAGACCCCCCGGGCCCTCTGGTAGCTTACGACAGGCTTCATCGCCTGTCGTGTAACACCAGCAGTCAGTCATTTCTGTACGCTATGGCGTCGGAAAATAAACCATGAAAAGATACAAAATGCAACTTATCATACAACAAGAAGTCTCAGCGCTCCTGTGCTTCGCAAAGAACCCGAAGGCCTAAAATCGAAGTCGCGAAAGTCTTGTAAACCCCGGAAGCCTTGAACCTTGTCAGGCTTGCGCTGCGCGCCTCCGGGCGAGTGCGGCCCTATGGCCACTCCTGCAGAGTCTTAGTGGAACAGTTCGTGGGGATTGGGATATCTTAAATAGTAATTACTCTTAGAGGTTCCTGTAAGGGTGCTGTAGGGCTGTGGGGTTGTGGCTCGGTCAGCAACGCAACGACACTTTCAGGGTTTCAGTGTGTCAGCCAACAGTCCAACTCTACAGAACTCCAAACCCTGGTTTCGAAGTTTAAGGCCCAATAGCCTTAAAACCCCAAACGCTCGACCTTGAATGCGCAAGCTCTTGAATGTTGATAGCCAGAGGTTTGGGAGTTTTGCGGTTCAGGGTCCGGGGATGAGTCGCTGTTAACCCCTCCCTCAGGAAGCTCAATCCTCGGCGGGCCACGGATGCTGAAATACTCCTCTGCCACGAGGTGCAATGCGTGTGTTTTCTGGCCGGTTCAGGGCTGAGAGATTTAGGATTGAGGCTAGTGCCACCACTGGTGGTTAAATCTGATTGTCTCAGGAAGAATTCTGTCGAGCCTCCAGACCAGGCACGATGTTGTCAGCAAGATGCCTCTTCTGTCCTGACTGTTGGTAAGATCATGGGACCATTCCGCGAAATTCCGTAGCTATCTATATATCTTTATTTCTGTAGTTCGTTCTTTATTTATTTCCATATTTCTGTATTTCTCTTTTTTCTTTGTTTATTTGTTTCTTTCGTTCATCCTTCTTCGTTTCTATATACGTTGCAGAGGTGCCAAGAACCTTGAGAGTCTGCACACCTGCATGAAGCATCCCAACGTCCTGAACATGAGAGCCCCGAGGAAGTAAGGAGATTCAGCCCCGACTGCAGGACTTTCGATGTCGGGTCTAGCGGGGTTTAGGGTGTCGGGTTAAGGGGCTTGGGTACCTTTAGGGGTTTGGCTCTGGTCTGCTGAAGCCCGTGTTTCTGCCCTGCCACAGCCGAGGCCTGCAAAACCTCTATGGGTTCTCCAAATAAGTTCTCCAAAATAGTACTGCGCCCTTATAAACAGGACCCTAGAAGGGACCCTAATTGGCTCTAATTCAGAGAAGCAGCCTTATGCAACAGCTTAGAGATCGCTAGTTGAAAAAAGCACCATCGGCTCTGTCAACATAACATAAATCCCAGCAGACTCCTCACGGTCGATGCTCACCAAATCCACAACTCAAGAGCCCAAGACACGAAATCTACATGCCCGGCAGGAAGCGCATCTTCGCGGGCTGGAGAAGCTCGTGCCTTGGACTTGCTTGGTATTGCCGCGGCTGCTGCAGGGGAAATCCCAACAGCCAGCACTCAATGGATCAGATTACCAGAATCCCTCGCTCCCAGTTCCGATGCCCTATTAACACCTGAATCCACCACCTGGCTACACGTCTGCTGGCCCCGCGACCCTCCTTCCCAAACCCAGTCAAACCATCTTTGCTTGAAAATGTGATCTTCCAAAGTAAGAGCCCGGATTTTCCACGCCTCGGGAAGCTTCTTTGGCGGTGACTTATTGGCCGCAACAGTCAACTCTAATCGCCATTTTAAGACTGGAATGCATCGGTATTAATTCATTGATATACCGTGAGCCTCTATGCTAAACCCGACACCCTGCTCGGCTGGGTAGCCTCAGACCCAGCTTATGGGCTTTATAAGTTCATGATAGCCATTTAGGGTTTAGGGTGTAGGGTCTATAGAGCTATGTGTAATATACAAGAGTCAGACCGGTATAAAACATGTTGTCTTCACGGCAGCAACAGACGCCCCCCTATCCTCGGAAGCCACTCTCAACCGGCAGCTCCAAAGAAACGTTAAACACAACTAGACCGCCAACCCTCAATTCAAAGCACTTGAATTTACACGGAGGTTTGACGTGTGATGGCATGGTTCTACAAGTTTCTGCCAAGGCTCAGTCTTCGGGGTCTAGCTTACGGGATTGGGGGTTTGGGGCTGCGGGGTATCAGGGTTTCGATCTTGGTGTGTGTGTGTGTGTCTAGAGATTGGCTTCTAAACTGTTAAAGCCCCCAAGCCCCTCACCTTAAAGGCGACCCTCGCCAAGGCCCGTGCCCACCCCACTACACCCCAAAACCCTGGGCCCTAACACTAAGCCCTACAACTTTAAGCTCCCTACGAACCCGAATCCTTGAACCTTAAACCCACGAGCCTCAATCTAAAAGACAGAAAACCCTAAACCCCACAACCTGATCCCAAAATTTCAAATCAAGAACCGACCCTCTGCTCCCCCATTTAGGCCGCAGCGGCCACTCGGACGGACAAGCCTCAGTTTGTCCCGTCGCGGGGCCCCGCGGCTTGGCCCGGCGCAAAATAAGTGAGTTGGACGTTTTCGTGCTTGTTCTATCAGGGTTTCTGAACTCATTTGTTCTCCGGTGGCTGGCTAAAAGACAAGATGTTCCATGTGTTCGGGTTGACGACTTGATTTGTTCCGAGGCTTGGCGATGGCAATCTTCACACATCTTTTTCAAACGTGAGGTCAAGTGGGTTTAGGACTTGAAAGACTCGGTTTGCAAGGTGGCCCGAAGCCGCAAACCCGGATTTCAAGCCTTCGCACGTCGTCGTGGGGTTCAGGAAGTCTACTGCATGATTGAGGCCCTCTTGATTCGATGCATGCAATATAGGTGCCTAAACAGTTACCAATACTATTTTGGGGTTCCTGAATAAACTCTATTTTGGCAGAATATACTCCATTTAAGGCCCCATTCTCACCAATAAGGCTATATCACTTCTTGAGGCATGCCAAGCCTGAGCGTGTTCGTGTTGTGATCGCAACTTGATCGAACCAGCCACATAAACAACAAATATTCCACAGCCAAAATCCCCTGCTTAGAGCTCAATGTGCCGTAGGCCCCCACACCGCAGATAAAACGTGCAAAGAGGTCTGCATTAGCGGGCCGGGCTCCGACGTCCGGGAAGAGGGCGGCGAAGGCGACACGCGACTTTGTGGCACAGCTGGGCCTCGATGAACCTAACACAAGAGAGAGAGAGAGAGAGGCTTGTTCTCCCTTACCCCTAGCCCTGGGGAAAGAAAGAGAGAGAGAGAGAGATCGGGTTTTTGATGCATCAAAAAACCCGATGCAGCTGTCGATCTTCATGTGGCATGCATGTCTCGACGCACGCGTGCTTCGAGAACGCAGTCGCTTTGCAGCTTTTCTAGAGTTCAAGTTCAAGAGAGGCCTGAAGAGCCACAAGTTGGCGAAACGCGTAGCTAGAAGCCTCTTGAAAAAGAGTGCGCTGCTTAAGCCTCGGCTAGAGTTGGAGCCTTTCTCACGTGTGCTGTGCAACGTACAGCCCAACTCGCCATGGCATTCGCTGAACCGTTACGCAGTCGCAGTCGAGAGCCAACCGAAGGTGCATCATTGAGAGGTCGAAGTGCGGGCCCATCAATGATTCCGGCAAACCATTTTCAAAGTGCTCTGCAGATGTATCATACTGGGCAGCCTTCGTCGTTTAATCCCCCGCCAGGTTTGCCCGGCAGTCAAGACATTCTCCTTCAACTCTTCAAGCTCAAACAACGCCGAATCAACTCATGGCTCAGCAACTCGCACTTGCTCAACAATGTCAGAAGAGCGAGCTGCACACATATACCAAGCCAGATGATATATTGGCTTCAGTTGAGCCAGGTCTTCGTGAAGTGTTGGTACAATGGGCGAAGGATTACAAGAGCACGTTGCAGCACTACTTCACACAAAAGTCTTTGCAGCAGAAATATGGTGATCTTCAAGCCGCGGGTGACTTACACAAGCAGTTTCAGACTGAGGCGAAAAAAATTTGGCAGTGGCCAGCGACTTTCAAACCTCATGCAAAGAAGCTTGCTCAGTGCATCCCGACTTTGACAGAAAACCAACAGGAGCCTTTTCAGATGACGGATGATTCATCGACACCGTTCGACATCGATCAAGCTTTCACGGAGTTACGGCAGAGACACGCTCAAGAATGCCACAATTTCGTATTGGCGTATCAACGCCAATGCGTGGCATACTTTGAACGTGAGGTGCATGTGACAATACAGCGAATCAAACTTGAAGATCTTCTCACTTCTTGGTTCGTGAAATATGCCGGTGTACTTTCAGAAGATGCTCGCACCTCTATGCACTCCCTTGCCATGCAGTTCGCAGATCTCACTTTCAGGACAGAGCAGCCGCGGGCTATGGAGAGGCATGAGAAAGATAGAGCACGCAAACAGAAACAACGTGAAGAACTCTTCAAGGCTGAGGCTGAGTATCGTTTCATGGATGTCAATAAGTTACTTGCTACTGCTGTGCTGGAGTTTAGTGCACTGCAGAGCAAGAGCTCTTCGGCTAATCGACATGCTACGCTTCCCAAGGATGGAGCTTTGGCCTTTCTGTCCAAACAGCACCCAGAGCTAGCCAAAAAGTACAACCTCGTCGTGAGCAACAAGGACTACAAAGATTCGCACAAGAAGCCGAACCCGAGCACTAGGAGCAGGTCCGCATCGAGGGCATCCTGCACTAAAAGTGCAAGAAACAGCTCGGCAAAGTCAAAGGCCTCCAACAAGTCAAATGGGCACAGGTCTACCTCACGGAAGAGCGCTACTTCATCCAGGGCAAGCTCCCGCAACCGCCCGACCTCGAATAAGGGCAGTGGCAAGGGTAAAGCCAAAGGCAAAGGCAAAGGCAAGGGCAAAGGACCGAAGCGACAACCGTCCAAATCAATGCGGATCAAAACTCCCGCCCCGCCCCGTAGGTCTTGACTATATGATCAAGGCCAAAAGCGACCCAGACGTCGGCATTTTTGGAAGGAGGATTACAGTATAGACTTTGACCTCTATGTGCGCCATAAGCTCAAAAGACTCACCATTGTACAGCTTGAGAGGCGTTACAGTTCACCGGTCCATGACCTCACTCCAGACAATTTTGAGATCCCTGCCTACGTGATCGCGTACTTGGCTAAGGGTGGCAAGTTCGTTCCTGATGCAGCCCAGAGCACTGCAATGACATTGTTCCGGCAGGTTGAAGCATTTGAGAGATCACTCAATGTGGCAGTTCATTTTGATCACTGCCAAACAGACGTGCCTCGCTTACAAGGTTCAAGATGCAGATTGAAAAGTGCATGGCAGCCGCCAAAGCACACATCAGTTTCTACATACTGCAGGTTGCTACGCATGGAGCTGTCTCAGTACAGTCCGTGCCACCGTACAAAAAACACCGATTTCATAGATCGTGCTGCTCAAACTTGGCTTCGCAGACATTCTTCGCAAGTTTGTGTTGTTGATGCAGACAAAAACTTCGGGGATGCAATCATCTCGAGGTCTTGGGTGACGCAAGAATCACTTCGCCTACTTCAAGAAGCAGCGTTCGTTACCAGTCATGACCAATACGTGTCCGAGACGGAGGAACTAAAGCATGCTTTGGACAGTTTTCTACATGCAGCCATGTTCAGACGCATTATTTCACTGACAAGGAAGGAAAGTTCATCATGTCCATGTTCAGTTCCATGAGAACAGGTAGTTTCAGCCTATGGGTGAAAGGCAGGCCCATCTTCAACATGACGCGGTCTTGGCTTGCTCCAGCAGCTGTTTATCTAGTTGATGTTCTACAACCATTGGAGAAGTTGCTCCCACATACGATCAGTTCCAGCTCGGAGATTATGGATTTGCTTGAGGGCGAGCAGATCCTCAATCCTTCAGCGCGCTTGGTCACCTTTGACATTCGCAACCTATACCCGAGTGTGGACAGGCAGCATTTCTTGGTTGTGTTCGCGAAACGTGTGAGAGCTTATTGGAGCGCAAACCCAAGTTTTGCCACGTTCATCGTGAAACTCACTGAGTTTGTTCTGATGTCTCAACATGTCATGTTTCAGAATGAACTCTGGAAAGTCGACAAAGGCTTGCCTACAGGTCTTCAACCAAGCGTGGTTCTGGCAAACTTGTTTTTGTCGGAGCTTGACGACCTCGTATGTCAGCGATGCTCATGTCTGAGTTTCTGGAAACGTTACATAGATGACTCCTTCGGAATCCTTCATGGCTCTAGTACAGATGTCGTAGCATGCAAATCCATATTGGACAGTTGGCATCCCAACATTCAATGGGACATTTCTGGTGAAGGTGCAAGCGCGTGTTATTTGGACTTGGACATCCAGCTGATCGCTGGGCGCCTGAATTTCCAGACATACAGAAAACCTATGAACGCATACCTATACATACCGAAGATTTCTTGCCATCCGGATGGTGTCTTCAGTGCATTGGTCATCGGCGAGACTCGACGACTGTACAGCCAAAACAAGCATCCAAATACTCTCAACCATCATTTGCAGTTCTTCCTGCACAAGCTTCAGCTACGAGGCCATAATCATCATCAAGCAGCAAATCTTGTACATAGAACAGTTTCCAAACTGCAGTCTCGAGACGTGAGCCCGGCTTTCAAAGCCAGAAAGTTCTTCTTTCGACAGCTCTACACGTCCACTTTTGACAGTCGCTATGTCAAGCGAGCCTTACACAAGCATTGGCATGTCGTGAAGATTTGTTTCAAAAATACTGTCACTCCTGTAATCTCATTTCGAGTTCAGAAGAACTCTTTCAGGAGGAATTTTCGCCACAACTGGCTTTACGCATCACCCAGCAAGGTGTAGAGGAGGGTGGGAGCTGGGTTTTTTGATGCATCAAAAACCCGATGCAGCTGTCGATCTTCATGTGGCATGCATGTCTCGATGCACGCATGCTTCGAGAACGCAGTCGCTTTGCAGCTTTTCTAGAGTTCAAGAGACGCCTGAAGAGCCACAAGTTGGCGAAACGCGTAGCTAGAAGCCTCTTGAAAAAGAGTGCGCTGCTTAAGCCTCGGCTAGAGTTGGAGCCTTTCTCACGTGTGATAGATAGAGCTGGAGATGGCTACGACAGAGAAGCTTGTGGGTAGGGTAAAGAGGGCCTGCCCCAAACACGCCGACTGGACTCTTGGAATCTGGGGCTCTGCTCGTCGAAGAGGACAGTTTAGGGTTGTGCCCTCAGGCCCTAAACCGCTAAAGCCTTAAAGCCCTGACTCTAAGACACTAAAACTCTAAGCCCTGGCCCAAAAACCCTAAGACCCCTACACTCCCCAGTTATGTGACCGCCGGTACGCTGGAAGCCGCGCGCTACTCCGTTGGAGGGCTCCTGGAGGTAGCCTTTACGGGTACTGTTTGTGTTTTTGTATGGCTTGGGGTTCACGTAAGTTTGTGGTTTCAGGGCTTCGGGGTTTTGAGCTTGCTGTTTTGGGGGAGGGAGCTAAATAAACTAGCTGGAAGCTATGGCTCCTGCTACCTTGGGTCTACATTTGCAAAGCTTTTTGGTTCGTCCGTGGAGGTTAAAAAGAAATCTGGGTGTAGGAATACGGAGGTAGCCTGAACTTGGGAGGAGTTGGCAATGTCTCAGTCTTCTTTCGTGTTCGAGCTTCAGGGTTTCAGGATGTTCGCATGTTGAATGGGGGGGTGAGGGGGTGGGGGGATGGTCATGACGAATCAAAGTCCACAATCCTTAACCCTGAACCTTCAGCCGTGGACCGTCTGAGCAGCGCAAACCCCATAGCCTTCAATCCAACAACCCTATGATCAGGCTCCAAGCCCAAATCCTATATCAGGAACGCAAGGACAACTGCAGATTCCCAAACCTTGAAGTTTAAACTCTAGACCGAAACACTACAAAAAACTGCGACCATCGGGATATCGGGATTGAGTGTTGGAGGTGTACGAAGTGCAGCAAAGACAAGAGAATTCGCTCCCCTGCTGTAAATTCCCCACGGCTCCTCACAGGGTTTTCGTGATGTACTAAAGTATCAGAGACAGGTCAGGGTCAAGGGAGTCAGGGTTATAAACGGCTTTTCGCTGTCTCAGTTGATGAACCTTGCTCGTCTTCTTGTTACTGTTGCTATTGCGATGGGTTGTGGGGTTGCACCGCAGTCTTCTACAGCTTAAAACCCCAAATCCTGCGCACAACACCTCAGCCCCCCTTCGCGTGCAGGCTGTGGACGAGATGCTGCGGGGCGGTTTACAGCTCCGCGACTGCACTTCCTGTCCATTGGCTTTTGAGGGTCTCTGGGTGTTACTTATATAGGATCAGTTTCCAGCTTATCAATCCTTGTCTGAACTCAGCGGATTCCTAAGTTTAGCTTTTATGCGCTCAGGATGCTGGTAGCCTTGGGATTCCAGATTTGGGATTAAATCAAAATTCCGGATTTAGAGTTTGCTGATGTGCTTTCGGCGCGCCAAGCAACCCACCAACGCAAGTGTTAGTAGAAACGACATCACATCCCAAGCCCGAACCCCGAAATAGCCCAAAGCCTTAATTCATCCCAAGCCTTGACTCGAAGTGCCAACCCCCCAAACAGTTCGCCATTACTGGACGGCCCCCCAGAATCTTGTCAGTATTTCGGGCTAAGGATGGGTTCAGAGCAGTTTCCATACAGGAACGGCGCCGTGTCCATGTTTGGGGTGTAGGCTTTCCATGCTAGCAATGATGAATATAACCGTGGCATTGATAGCAGTCGGTAGCAACTCTTCTCCTAAACTGTCCTAAACCCCAAACCTTCAAACCTAAGACTCCAAACCCATAAACCCTCAAACCTTTAACCGAAACCGCCAACGAATATTTCGTTCGTGTTCTTCCAACTAAACGCGATGCTGCAGTCATGGTGCGCACAGTCCGAGGCCAAGTGGAAAACACGACATACCACCAGTGCGGGGCGTTGTCCCTGTGCAAGACTCCGGATGGTGTTGTGTAGGCAATAAGGTATGCATACTTTGTGGACATGCTGAAGGTATGCTTTCGCAACTTTAGACATGCTCATCGTCCCGGTGCTCCACTTCGGCTTGTTACAAGGACACCGGCGAGGCTGCACACGATGCTCGAAAAGGTCGCTCCGTGGATGATGCATGAAAGTTTGTCCCGCAGCATTATGAAGCAAGCAAGTGGGTGGCTTGTCGGGGGCTGCAGTGCTTTGTCACCACTGATTCGGCTATTTTCGATAGACCAGGAATCTATCTGCACCATTCTGCACCTTTTGACTTCGCCGTTTTTCCAGCATCGGTTTTCGCAGATCATGCGATTTTGTCTGCGGTTTGAATCGCAAATGCTCCGATATGGAGATCAGTCAAGCTGCGTGGAAAGACAGAGATGGCGGACGTGTCCGTCTGCTCGCAAAGAGATTAGCGAAGCTGCCCGGGTCGACGCTCAGAGAAGATGCCCGCATCTTGCGAGCAGCGACCGACCTGGAAGTGCATAGCGACACAACAGTGGGCAGTCGTGAAGCTCCGCGCAGTCTTCAGAGGGACTACGACAGGACGCCAAGAAGCGAAACCGGGAATACAAGAAGCTTTTCGCTCACGTGCAGGAACAACTCGCAAGTGAAGTAGACCGTATATTTGCGGATGCATAGCAGCAGCAGGGCAAGACAGAACTGATGGGGAAGGCAGACAAGACCGACGCTTGCGGTCGCGATGATAGGTGGGGCCGCTGCTATGTGGCCACTACCTGCAGAGACGGAGCTTTGCAAGAAAACGACGCACTACAAAAACCAGTGCACAGGAGGAAGACTGTCCTCAATAACAGCGATGTAGATGAGGAAAAACGCCCGTGGCACAGACGGGCAGCCCGAACGAGCTGTTGAGAACTACGTGCACCTGCGAGTAGAAGTGGAGTCAATGCCAAGGGGTTTGCAAGCGCCAAGGAGGTTAGTTCTTTTTGGACAGTCAGCGGCCAGCGGAGCACACCTGGTGCGAACCAGAGTTCTAGAAGAGGCAACGGTGGATTCCAAATCCATTCGGCCAGCCTTGAAGCACAGCTACATGATTACACGGTGAGGGCCCGACAGGTGGCATTCCACCGAAGCCCAAGGATGGTCCCAGAGCAGCAGAGCTCCGAGCGGTCACACAGCCATTCCAGCTCGATTGTGAGGCGTGGCACCAGCAGCCCCGCTCATGGTGCTGCCAGGTGCAGTTTTCAGACCGAATCTGCGCAGCATAAACATGCTCCGGGCAAGCTGTTCTGTGCACAAAGTGCGAAGGGCAAGGTGGTGATATTGGCCATCGACGGAACACAAAAAAATTGCGATCAGCTATACTCGGTGCTGACTCTGCCCTTTTCTTGTTTGCCGCGAGCACGTGACAGAGACACCAGACAGCGCGTCTGCAGCAGCAGCTGCCCGTGAGCTCACAGCTCAACACACTGACACAAGAGCAATTCGCGCAAGCCTTAACCCGAACCCTGAAGCTTAATCCCGAACCTTTTATTATGTTTGGGGGCTGATGCCCTCTTCTGTGCCTTGCGTGGCCTCTGTTGGACTCTGGCACATTTGGTTTTCTCCACACCCCGGTTTCTTGGTTGGCCACGAGACCGCTCCAACTGTTTAGTTTTCAATTGCGTTTTTCACGACGTCCTCGATGCTGAACCCTAAACCAAAAAACTTAAAGAAGCCCACGGGTTTGTTTTGAGCCCAAGGAGGCATGCAGCAAAACCCGCAGCCCTCGTGACTTCAGCCGAGGTGCGGCCTGATCCTTTGCCGACCACCGGGCCATCATGCTTCCAAAAACCGTTCATCTGGCTTCTGCTGCCCAACTCGACTCTGGGGTTTAGGATTTGCGTTTTTGTTAGGGCTTAGTCCGGGTAATCAGGCTAGGGCTTGGTTGTTTGCAAGGCTTCGGGCTTCACGAGGAAGGGCTTTAAGAGTTTAAGGGTGTATGTTTGGGGTTGTTTTCAATTTGCTTAAGCTGCAGGGATTGTGCGGTTCAGGTTTGTGTTGCCTTTTGCGGTCCCGTTGCCTGAGATTTGGCTTGAAACCTGAACCCCCTGAGCCCCTAAACCCCCATAACCCTATGCCCGGAACATCCCGGAACTTGCGGGTCAGCTGATCGCGAGATCTAGAGGGCATCCCTGGACCCCTGAACCGCAAATGCCTGCCATCGCCAAAGAATCAGACAGCAGTAACGAAAAGTTGCTGCTCATCAAGAGCCGTAGTCGCCACCCGTCGACGATGCCGAAGAACGAGTGCAGTTCGAACCGCGATGCCTCGAGGACGTACATCCAGAGCCGCGAAGCTTTAATCCGAAACCTTGAGCCCTGATCACCGTGAAAGCACCGAAGGCTTGGTAAACAACATCGCCGTGGCCGCCGCTTATGCGCTTCGCCGCCCCGAAATACGCCGCGTATTGATTTTCGCTACTGGGCCTTGTTTGGGGTCTTTCGGGGTATTGCACTTGAAATTTAGAAATGTTGGCTTCAGGTTCCAGATTTGGGGTGTTGGTTCAAAGTTGTGGCTTGGGGTTTCGAGGGTTGAGGAGTCAGTGTCATGAATCAGGGTTTGGTGATTCAGGAGTAAGGACTCACAAAAAGGATTCAGAGCTTGCGGTTTGAGGTGAATTAAGAGTGGGGTGGTGGGCTATATTAGTATACCTACATAGGAACTATCAGGGGAAGTCGTACCAAGTGTATAATTCAGACCTCAATGCGACCACTGTGTCTGACCAGAGAGGTGTCCATCTTAAGTCCGGAGCCTGTACAGCTGTGTGAAGTTCGGGCTTCAAGGTCTCTAGCAGGCCAGTGTCAGGAATTAAAACCAGGTATGAACCTCCCCTAAATGCTATCTCTCATTCCAAGAAGCCCTTGTAAGGTCTCGCTCCAAAACCCTGAACCCTGATACCCCACACCCTATAACCTAAATCCTAAATCCTAAACCGTAGTGTAGAAAGCCCAGGATTGGGATGTCCACCATGGCCAAGGAACTCAGCAAATCTTCGAGCATTCCTCGGAGGTGTTGTTTGCCACCAGGCTTTGATCGGCTTTCGGACGTTGATGCGGTTTAGGTTGTTAGGATGTTTTAGATTTTTTTGTCTAGTGCTTCAGGATTTCCCGTGCTCAAGACTGAGGGATGAATTTTGGGGCATTGGGTTGAATGAGGGCTCATTTGCCCTGGGGCTTGTTGAAGGGGTCAGGGTTAAGGATTGGGTAAGGCCTGCTTTCTGGAGTTCTCTTGCGCAGCACGGAACCTAAACCCTATCCCCGAAACCCGAAACCCTGAGCCTGAAACCCCAAACCCTAAACCCTCGGCCGAGGGATTTGGGTTTGGCTTTTAGGGGGCTGTGCGAATCATGCCGAAGCCTGAGGACCGGAAACCGTGTGCGCTGCAGCATGTTAGTGTATAGGAGTAGTGTGTCTACTGCAAGAAAAAGTTCAGTACATAGTATAGCTTATCATAGAGCCTAGGACAAGCGAAACCGGGTTTATCGGCTACTGGTAGGGTTCGGGGTTCGGAGGGCTTCGAAGCTGAGGCTTCGGGATATCGGAGCTTTTCGAAGCTCTGGCAAGTTGAGAAATGTCGGATTCCTCAGTTTTGGGTGTTTTTGCGGGTGTTTGGGTTTTTGGGCCCCAGTAGTTGGAGATTTCGGGTTCGCGGATCGGGGGTGCGGGGTTAAGGTTTAAGCTCAGGCTGTTGCAGAGCCTAATGGGTAAGGCTGGGTTTGACGGCTTACGGCCGAGTTCAGGGCTTACTTCGTGTTGGGGGTTCTGGTTCCAGATTTCGGGCTTTCGGGCCTGCCTGCAGAAGTGGCGGAATTGCGACCTTTCCTAGGTAAGTGTCCATCGGCATGATGGCACGAGCTTCTACCCGGCCACGGGCGTGGCCACTGAAGTGGGATTTGGAGCAGGTGCAGGGCTGAAGTGATTGCTTTCCTTAAGCTGAAGCCTAGAAAGTCCTTGATTCATTAACCCTACAAACCCTGATCCTAGGCTCTAGGCCCTAAGCCTTGATCCTAAAGCCATAACCCGAAATCCTAAATCCGAAAACCCTTCCTACCTCACCAGCCACCAGTCTCTGAGCATGTCGTGGCTCTGCCGGCTGCATGGGCTTTGACGGCTCTGAAGAAGGATCCTATAACCTTGGGGATTTAGAACCGAGTTTTCAGGGTTTAGGATTTCGGGCTTCCTGATGTTTTGGTGAATTACAAGCCCGAGGTTCCTTCATCAGTACATGACTCAAGATGCCGGCAAGACGACCTGTGGTTTGTCGCCCTGGACGCCTGCGCCGGCAATCTTCAAGACTTCGCCCTATACTTCGCCCCTAACCCTTAGAACTAAGCCGAATGCCCAAAAAGTCCCAAAACCCAAAACCCAAAACTCTACCTGCGGCCTACGTGAATCCGACGATCCTACACCCCGCAACCCAAAGCCGTCGTGGCATTGACTTTCCCTGCTCTGCAAAGCTCATAAAGTTCCGCCGAAGCATCCATCGGAACTACAAAGAGCCTGGGCTGGGGTTATGTAGCCATCTTGGTATAATATCAGATGCGGCCTGCAGAATTTGAAAAGGTGTTTGGAGCATCATAGAGCTTACAGGTTAGTATAGGTGCCTTAATAGTTAGAACCGGGTTTTGGGGCCGAATACACTATAACTAAGATAGCATCGGTCTATGCTGGAAGGTCTGGGTTCAGTCTCGAGTTTAAGATCTATGGCGCGGGTGGTGGGGCCGAAACGGCGAAGTCGAAGGCGAAAGCTTCGTAAGTCCGGGAGGCCACAAACAGGCCTAGTAATAGTTGTCCCTTTCAGTCTCTATGTAACTGTGCTATAGTATATAGGTGTAAGATACCGCCAAACGCTATCAATAGAATTAAGGCCCCGAGTTTGGGTTGCGAGGTCCCATACTGGTCCTACCCCGAAATTCCGAGCTCCGCATCAGGCAAAGGCGCCACGGTGAATGTGGCTTTACCTGCCGGTTTCGGAGATCTGGCTCTATGGTCGGCCTGCACGCAGCGAGGCTTCAGCTTCAGCTTAGGGGTTTAGGGTTGAGGGCTTTAGGTCTTTCGAGTTTGGGGTTTAGTGGTTAGGAGTGTAGGGTCATGTAGGGGTTCAGAATTTTCCTGGTCATTGTAGGCTTCGGCCTAATCCCTTAGCTAGACCGTGGTAGACCCCTTAAACAAAGTTTAAGCCCAGCTGCACAATTTCGTTTAGCATTCAGGCTTGAGGGGTTAGTTAGTTTTGAGAGAAGGGAGTGGGATGTTGAAGGACACTCAGCATTCATCCTCAAGCAACATTATGTGTCCAAAATGTCGGAAAACTTGAGCACACGATTGTCCGATGTTGAGCCTTACGGTCTACGGATATGAGGGACTAAGGTGTAGTCTAGTCCATTGGTTAGAACGAACTAGAACATGTTGTTTCAGATTGCTGCTGCCTGGTCTGAGCTGATGGGGGGCTTTGCCGTCTTGCCACAATGAACCAGCCATCCGGGCATTATGACTTGGAAGCCAACGTTAGAGCCTGCTACAGCCTCAAGGCTCAGCACAAGTATCGAACAACAAGCCGAGCTGAACTACAACGATAGTTGATTCGCCTAAGAATCAAGTCAAGGCCGTGAAACACTGAAGCCAAAAAGCAATTTAAACCCACCAGGAAGCCTTGGGGAATAGCCTCGTAAAGCAGTTACGAAGCTTTTGAGTTTTCTAAAATGGAACCGGAACTTCGCTTGCAGAATCCTTCTGTACACGGGAATTCATATCACACCTTCTCAAACCCCGAGAAAGCCTGATACCACGGAGCTCAGGAAGATGTCGTAAAGTATGTATGTTTGTATGCATGGATGGATGGATGGATGGACGGATGTAAGTCACTGTAAGTCATTACATGCAGAAATTAAGTCTATTGAGATTTAAAGAGCCTTCCTTCATCAATGGGTACTGCAGGCCTTGAATCCCCTTCCAAGGCAAGTGCTCCTGCCTGCTGCGCGGAGCTTCAAGCCGGACATGCACCTGGGCCGGAAACCCTAAGCCCTTGGGGCTTGGGGTTTGTGGTTTTGCACATTCGGATATGGATGCTCGGTGAAAGTTTACAGACCCCTCGGCCTCTCGCTCGTAAGAACCCGTACAACTCGTAGAATACCATGTCAATCCTTGCGTCAGATACATGCAAGATACACCGGAAAACTTCGCAAAGCCTGCAAAATAGATGCTTCTGAATTGAGATACAATCCAAAAGCCCGGAACCCCTATACCCTAAATCCTGCACCCTAAGCCAGCATACATTTTCCATAAGCCCCAAACCCTTAGTCCCAAACCCCAACCACACTGAATCCTAAGTCCCAAACGCTTGCGTTTTTACCTGTGCCCCGGCATTCGAGGATTCTGATCAGTGCTGGCTTCGATGCTGCCGAGGCCCATTCGGCGCAGTTGGGGTCGCTTCTGAAGTAGGGCTACTTACGATGATAGCGGTTTGTTGGTATGTGCAGGGGCCGTACTAGGCTTTTTGAGTCGGGCTACGTTTGAACCCATGCTTGAATCCCAAAAAGCCTTTCCAAGGAAAAGTTGGTTTGGGGCTGAAAAACAAATTTCTCCTAGGAAAAATGGTTTTGGGCAGGAGAACGAACCTCACACAAGATGTTTTTTGTTTCCCCTAGGAAAAGTTTGCTTTTCGGTCCGGTCAGTAACTGTCTTTGTCCCAGGAAAGGGTTGGTTTTCCGGCCCAAAACCATTTTGTTCCTAGGGAAAGTTGGTATTTCACTCCAAGACCAAATTTTTCCTGCCAATAAGGTTCGTCGAGTGTCATTGGCATTGGGATTCGATTTCGCTTAGCATTAATGCTAATAGGTAATGACCAGGGAATTATTCGGATCAGTTTTGGGGTGAATAGGGAACTGGTACTGCAGGTTTAACACAGACCAGGACCCAGGATATCAGTGTTATCACAGCTACCACTACGATTTCCTCGAGCTGACTAAGGTTGTAACTTGGACAAGAGAAACATCGGAGTCAGATTATGGGTGGTACTAAGCCTACTATGGATGGCCTTAGGGCTGTTTCAGAGCGAATACCATTGACACAAGGGCGAATGACAAGGATAGGGTTAGGGTTGATGTTGTTTCGAATCAGGAGTCCATTGACGACCGTCGTCATTATGTTGGTATCTAGTACAGTTTTAACCTCAGGGTTAGCATGTGTATATACCCACACATAAGGGTGCATACACGCATACGGGCAAGTCCGACAACAAATCCGAGATGATCGTATGCTACAAGGAAAATTTGATGAGGCAAAACAAACAAATGCTGCTATCATCCCTAAAATCTAACGGCCATCATTTGGGAATCGCCGCCCTAGATGGGTATCGTTTTGTGTAGTTTAATATTTGCATGAATGTGACGGCTACCGCGAAAGTAAATATTGGGCAAGTATCTAGAGTACTTGTATTCATATATATGAACAGCAAATAGTATTATGGATGCCATGATTCTGAATTTCGGGGATGTGAATGCTCGTGCAAGGGATGCCACAGCTACATCTGGGTTAATTAACTTGTTGATGAGGCCAATGGGGTCGGGGTTTCTCCTAAAGCCATTATCTGGGTTGCTGTTGACGGAAGTATCCGGTACAGTACGAGGTTACCAATGCGAACAGCTTATGGGCAATATCAAGTTTGCGAGTAAGGTCCATCTTGGAGACATATCCAATATCAGGGTTGCCAAGGGGACTGCAATTTCTTTGTTATCGGGGGGCCAATCAGGCTGATGTATGTTATTATATGAACCTTTAGGTCGATATGGGAGTGAAAAAGGGAATGTAAAATCGGTTACAGTCGACATAGCAGTTTGATCCATATGAATCAAGACGTGAATCTTTAAAATCTCTCTTTTGGGTGGCCGTGAACTAGAAGACTACTGTCAGCACTGGGGCCGATGAAAAGTCTAATGGCAGGGTTCGCTTTAGGGATGCCGTTGATTAGGAATAGGACTCAGTCAAGGCCCACGGTCATTCATACGTATTGTTGGGCTTTTGATCTGCGACTACAGTGAAGGCTACCGTGACAGCTGACCATCATCGTTGAAGAAATCATCTCTCGGAGTATTTGCGTGAAGGGTCGCAAGAATTCAGAATGAAGGCTTCTGCCGATATACTTTTGCTGTCTCCTCGGAACTTCAAAGAATGACGTTAAACCTGGTTCATACACCAGAAGCTTGAACGTAGGAGGATTGTTGGCGCCATCGCGGCACCTCGCGGTAGTTCTGGAGGGGGTGGATAGCATACATACATACATTGACATACATACATACATACATACATACATACATACATGCAAACATACATACGTACATACATACATACATATATATATATATAAGTGTGTGTGTGTGTGTACACACACACATGTATATATATATATGCATATATATATATATACATTTAT
>CAJNDV010030866.1:40138-53703 GCA_905221635.1 Symbiodinium sp. CCMP2456 | reverse complement strand
GTGCCACGCCGGCTGCAGCGGCCTTTGCAGCAACCGGAGCAGCTTTGGCTGGAGTTGTGCTGGGCGGTGGCTGCTGTTGCTGCTGCTGCTGCTGCTGCTGCTGCTGCTGCTGCTGCTGCTGCTGCTGCAGCAGTGCTCGCAGCTCGCTGTCTGAGCAGTAGCAGCCCTCGTCAGAGGAGTCATTTACCAGCTGTACAAACTCTTCCAATTTAATCCCTTTCGCACTTCCCCGGTCTCGGCAAAGCAATGCAAATTCCTCCTGCCACTCGTGGTCGCTGCCGCTGAAGCCAGTCTGCTCTGCGAACGGCCGCATGTCCGCGGCCGTGAGATGGCCCTTGCTTGTTCTGTCCAATGTCTTGAACACGGCCTTGATCAAATCACGCCTGGAATCCTGCACCAGAGAGACTGACTGATAAAATGTGTTACTGTACGTATCATTTGAGGGGGAAGCAGGGCACATCAATGCAACAAAGCTCGTTCGTGATCCCGTCATGGCCTGAGACTGACCTGGAGCTCGGGAAACTGCTGGAGCTTGATGGTGTGCCTTCCAACAGACTCGAGAGCCAGGCACAATGGTTGTGCAGGTCTCAAGATAATGTGACAGGAAGGTGCTGCAACCGTCCTGCACCACCTGTCGCATCGCTAGTTGTAAGTGGCAGACGCCTGATCCAGAAGAATCATGAGAAGTCTGCGAGAACTTCCTTGCGCAGTCCTCTCTCCCGTCCTTCTCGCGGTCCTCCCACTCTCTAGTGTTACTTTCTGTGCTGTTTTCTGGCGGTCGGGCCGGCGCCGTTCATCGAGCCCGAAATGGCCGTCAGCTGCTCAGCATCGTTCCTGAAAGGTTGCATGGTCACCGCATGGCCTGCATGTCCTCGGACACCTGATTACCTTCATCTCAGGGCCCTGCAGCTCCCGACCCATGTGCAGCAGCCGCTGCGAAGCTGTTGCAAGGCCAAGCATCTTCCTTTTGGCCATGGTCCAAGAACGGTTGCGCAGCATCTGGAGACCTGATGAATCTTGGGGCCCTGGCTCCAGGCGAGTCTTCACCTCGCCTGCCTTGGGATGGGAATCATACCCTCTTCCAAGGCTTCATCACGGCTTCATCTGTTCTATTCTGTTCTGAATTCAGCGCTTCACAGTCTCCTCAAGATCCACCTCCAAGAAATGCTCAGCACCTGTGACCAGAGCAAGCCGAAAGCAGGCCGAGCCAGCAGAGTGCTAGAAAGCCTTGCGCAGTAGATATTTTGAGCTTCACCAAGGTTGTGTGCCGCGGACCAAAGGCCGCAGTTGGGTTCAGGATGGGCGCCTGACAAGAGAGAAATACAGAAGGGAAAGCACATACAGAGACAAAGGTTGCTCGAGGATCAAACGGCAACGCTGACGGACTTTGAAAATAACCACAGGCGCGCCGTTGCATCGGGTTTTTGCTGTGCCAACTGCGCTCTTTCGGCCTGAGACAACCAGGAGCAAACCGAAAACCTCTGTCAATCTGTCACGACATGCATCAGAAAAGCCGTCACGGTCGTGAATGAGGGACAACTTGGGGCCACTGCCCAGGTCAGACCGTTGCTGTCCGACCTCAAAACGCAGCACTAGAAGCAGACCTCGCTGCTCATGTCCAGCTCGTTTAGGCCGAGCTCGCGCCGAGGCTCATGCAAGGCTGACGGCCGCGGCGCCGCTCCGAAGTCTGCTGCAAAGTTGGGGGCCCGCTGCTCCTGTGGCACCAGTGCTTGCAAATAGCAGACTGGTTCGCTTTGGAGCCTGGGAACGCCGGTTCCGGAGGATGTCTGCTAGGCTGGACGGGGCTGCGGTGCCCAAAGCTGGCTGCTGCGCACCTTGGCAACCAAGTCAGACACGGAAGTTCGACCATTTAGTCTCTCCCTGGGCTGCCCGGGGCTTGCGCCCGTCTGCGCGACAACCTGAGACTTGCAGCAATTGCAGCAAGGCTCAGAACTCAGGCTGACGCCATGTGCGAGCATAAATCTGAGTCTAGGACGTAGCTGATGTTGAGAGGCTTGTATTGCCGTTTCCCTGACTCACAGCATGCTTCGGATCTTTCAAGGATCTTGCGAGGCCTCTTGCGACCCTGGCCGCGCCTTTCTGCTTCGTTTTTTGACTCGGATTCGGCTGGCTCAACATGCCCTGTGCATCCTCCTCCTCTTGCAACATCTGCCTAAGCTGCCGGTCTTCGCTGGCTATGCGAGATATTGCCAAGGCTTTGGCGCGAGAAGCAGGTCTGCCGCCAATGTATCTTCCGTCTGCGCTACTGGCCCACGCCCTGGCAGTGCCAAGGATCCGAGGTAGCATGGCTCTGGCTGCAGCACTGGCCGTGCCTTTCTGCGTTCTCTCATATGGTTTCGGTTTCGGTTGGCTCAACATGCCCTGCGCGTCTTCCTCCTCTTGCAACTTCTGCCTCAGCAATGCTAAGTACTGCTCAGGCCGGCTACTTGCCTCGGGCTCTGGCGCCAATAGCAGGTCCGCAGCCAATCTATCATCCGTGTGCGGCAGTGGCCTGTGCTGCTGGAAGGCATGCTGTACCCAGGCTCCACGAGCGATGCTTCGGCTGATTTCGGCTGGAGACGCGCCTGGCTGACCGGGAAGAGCGTGCCTGCCGTGGCCGATTCACCGGAGACGGGTTATGATTGGGGGGTTTCGGGCAAGAGCGAGCTCCAGCGCAGTGCGATTTAGAACAAGTCAAGGGTGTGTCAAGGTGTTATGCTAAATCCCTAATGGTCTTAGGCATCTAGGTCTGAGGTGGCAGAGGCGGTGCTAGCGAATTGTGGAATGTTCTGGTATTCTCCTGGCAGGAAGGTATCGCCGAGCATATCCTGTAGCATCTCTGGCCCTCGTTCGGGCTCGGCCCGGTTCTCTGCCGAAAGAGGAAAGCTCCCCATCGTCTGCCCAGTCTTCGCTACATAGCGCGTCGTCACCAGCCCTGCAAGGGTTCCAACTTCCGTCTTAAGCGCCAAGGTCACAATGAGTATCCAGCCGCACGCCGCAGAATCGTTTTCACGTATCCAGACCTTTCCTCTTGTCTCCGTTTGTATTATCGAATCCAGAACTTGTCTGGACCAACAAGAATCCACGAACTTTGGCAAACAAAGGGCACCCAGGAGTGTGAACGGTATTGATGATTTCTTTGGCAAATCTGGAAATGGCCAGGCAGGAGCACTCGAAAGCTAGTCTGCACAATGGACTGCCAAACAGCGGACACATGCGACTGTGTTGTCTGTGATCGACCTTTCAGCAAGCTTGCGCTATGATTCTTCCGACATCGTTCGGGCGGCGGAGGGCCAACCTGCGACGTCCAATCCATGAAGAGCAACTTTTGACCATGAAGTCCCGTCTGAAGCAAACAATACTTCGCATAGTCCAGCATTGCCTGCAAGACTTCATGCGCAGCCCGACAAGACAACAAACAGCAACGCTTAGTTTTGCAGCCCTGCTGTTCGAGACAGAAGCTGGGACCTGGAATCAAGCTGCCTGAGGGCTATACAATCTCCGTCCAGCAGCTGGGATTTATGGAGCCTCCACTTGCTTGCACTGACCTGTCTTGTGGAGAGCGGCGCGGTCGACTACTACTGCGCTCTTCAGAATCGACACGGACTCGGAGAATTCGGAGAGCGAGCCCCGCAATCAGCCGCTGCCCCAGATCCGGGCTCGCCCCGCAAGGAGGCCGCGGCAGCAGCGAATCCCGTGCCTATTCCAGTCTCGTCGGACAGCAGCGGGGCTGACGGCGACAGGCGCCCGCCACCTCGCATCCGGTCACACCGGGAATGGACGACCCCGAGTCAGACAAGCTGGCATTCACCTTCTGGAACATGGACGCCTCCCTAGACATGCTCCGCGGCTCGCCCGACCCCTCGTGCTTCATGGAGCGCGTGCAGCTCTTCGCCAACTGGCAGCGCGTAGAGACGGCCGGAGCTGCTTCATGTACAGCCTGCTGAAGAACGGCGACTGGCGGGTAGGTCGTCAGATCGAGAGGCCTCCCCGTGGACTAGGAGCTTGGTGCTGCCCGCGGTGCCGCGGCGGAAGTGAGACGTGCTGATGGCGGACTGTTCATTGCTGCCGCCCCAGCTGAATCTGGAAATCCGAGTTCGCGGAGCCCGAGCAGGCCATGCTGGCCGGGGTAGCTTCGAGCCATTTCGAGCCTCTCGAATTGGGACAGGAATTCGGATCGAGCTCCGGTGGGATCAAAACGACAGAATCATGTTGCTGAGCAACATGTCGTGCAGCAGGAGATCGGGTTTCTTGCCCAGACGCTGCCTGCAAAAGCCGGCCAAAGCGCGTGATCCGCATGTTGGAAACTCGGAACCAATGCCTCTTGCTGGGTGAAAGCTATGGCGATGTACGACTCGACACAGCATGCTGGGAGTTATCTGTCTCCGCGGCATTCTGCGCAATGGACGCCCAGTCAAAGCGATCGGCGGTGGAATTGGTAGACAGGACGCCTTCAAGGAAAGGCTTAGCAGGCTTAACCGCTTGATCGACATGCCTGCCTCCGTGCAAGAAAGTATTGGGGCGCAGATCTCTGTGCCGCGGCTGCAGTGCGAGAGTGTCTGGCCACGGCAAGATTGGATGAAGGGGAGAGGAGGGCCAAGCGCTTACATGTGTCTTCTTGTGCAACAGAAAGTTTCTCTAGTGACTAGACTCTAGTGCATGTTGCTTCGCGGGTTTGATGGCGCGGGGCTGCGCCCAAAGATCACGTGACACGTTTTGCTCGTGCTGTCCGAAGCGGATCGCGAGGCAAACCAACTGTGCGGGCGAGGAATCTGAGATCCATTGTCCTTGGTCATACTGGAAGCCTCATTGTCGATGGTTTTTGCACTTGGTCTAGGCATGCCGTGCTGGCTTTGCTTCAGCCTGGGATATGCAGAAATGTATAGCATGATGTGGGTTGGCAACACAGGACACTTAGAAAGTGCCCATGTCTCGCAAGGCGTCATCAAACGGACTGGTCCGAATCGCATCCTTGCACAGTGTCAAGATCTCACACGATGGTACTGTCGGCAGATGCCGCGTGGTTTCGCAAGTGCGTGAGTCGCGATGCCGTGCAGTGCAGGCATGCGCTCAAGGGGTCCAGTGTGATGAGCAACGATGCAAGCACACGGCTGAGGCATGTCACAGCACTGACCATGTGGAAGATGAGCATCTTTCATTTGCATATCTGTGTTCCAGTGCTTTGGCACGGATGCGGTGGACAGACTTTCCGTCTTTCTGTGCGAATTTGCTATGCAAGCTTCTTGTGTCGTGTGACATCTTCGATGAGGAGATGTGCGCATCCCAACCAATCAATCCCAAGCATACATCTTCGAGATGACGCCTTGACCCCCCGCGGAGGGGCCGCTGCGGCGGCGGGAAGTGACCTGGCTACAAATATCCCCGGCGGTGCCACCCACACCATTAGTGAGGAGGAGGCTGGATTGGGGTTCGATTCCCTGTGTACTCAACTGACTGGGGTGCGAGTCCCCCCGCGCATTACCACTGGTTGGTTTGGGTTCAAGTCCCCGTCAGTTCTTGTGAAGGGATGTCCATGCCACAGCGGCCGTCGTCGACACCAGGCGTGCCGTTCTTGCTGCAGCCGAGTCCCAATCACTGCCCAGTCCAGGGCAAGCTTCAAACGGGAGTGTGTTTGGGATTGTGTGAGGAAGTCCATGGCTCAAAAACTGTGCAACACGGCCTTTTTGGTTCGATCGGGAATATCCTCCACAGAGATGTGTTTTCCACACAGTGCTGCCAGTTACCTCTCTGCGGTTCTTCCTCCGCTTTGTGCGAGCCCTCCAGACTACTGACTACTGCACCAAACAAACACTACCACGTAGTTCGTGAGCGCACAATGAAAATTCGTACCGTCGAGATTCTAGAACTCATTTTTTCCTAGAGTTACGTCTGAGACCTAACGCCTTAAGCCTTCCGAAAAACGAGAAATAGAACGAAATAGACATCCAAACATCTTTGATTTCATCTAATTATCTTCCCAAGCTCAGCAACTGATAGTCTGCCAGGGTTGAGACAATAAGCTCGACAGCGATGTGGATTTTCGGTCAGACCAAAACCTTGGCGGTCGCACCTTTGGCCACTAATGCAGAAACCTTTTCCGGGTGTGCTGCAGGATCCTATACAGTAGTAACTGAACCGAGACCGCGGATTATCATGGTGCTTGACCAGCTCGCGCGCTTGGTCTTCTTGTCGCCTTGCCCTCAAGTAGCGTGCCAAATACGGTCTAGCACCATGCCCGAAACTTGTCACAACGACTGCGCGAAGTGATCATGCAGCCGAGCCTGCATTATCCAGGCGGGAGACTATGCTCCCCAATCGCTGTTCTCTGTTCCTGTCACAAGTCCTCTGGTAAAGGATTCAGAACCTGATCTGCTCCAAAATGCCGCTGTTACGAAGGAGCCATGGAATAGAAGAGTTGCCCTTCGAGCCCGGCATGCCGCACGCTCAAAAGGTGCTTTCAAGATGCATGCTTCGCTGGATCAGGCCTATAAGCGCCTTGTCAAAATACATCAGCCTCGTCCCGAGTTGAGTTCAAGTCTCAAGTCGCCCAAGTCCCAACCCGTCTTGACGAAAAATGTGCGCACACCTTTTTGTTAGCCAGTCGTGCCCTTGGCTTTTGATTTTGCCTTTCTCTTCTTGGGCGCAGGTGCCACTTCTGCCTGGCTCCGCAAGGCCGTGCTCATGCCCCCAAAAAAACCACCCTCCGCTTCGCTAAGCTTCCTGCTCCCGGGGGCACTGCCCCTGGATACTTCGCCTTAGAGAGTACAAAGGAGATCCACAAGTTGACAAGGCTTCTGCTGCCCAAGCTCTTCTTATGCTTAGGGTTTTCAAATCTGACTGGGATCTTTTAAATGATGACCTGCTACATGCCAGCCGTAACACCGTGACAAGATGTCGGGCAACTGCTTTACGTCATCTGGTCGCGCACGCAGAAAGAAACAAGAGCCGAGGCAACAGTTCAGTCACAAATGCGTTTGAGTTGCAACGAATCCAGGGACATCAAACTTCCGCCTGGGTCGCGCAGACTATGTCAGAGATGCTTCGTGGTTTCGCCAGCACAAGCCAATGCAGTTGCACTCTGCGTCGAAAGATCTGCTCGCATTTTCCCTAGCGCGGGTGAAGCCCCGAAATCACTTTCCGCTGTAGCCTCAGTCATGAGCTGAATGTGGGAATGCCAGCACATGCCCTGCAACAGCCGCAAGTTTGCCTGCAGCGTGGTGCCAGAGCCAAGACATAGTACGGGCCTGCGGGGCGCAAGTTGCCCTGCCTAGCCGAAGCGGCATGCACACACCTCGCCCAGGACGGGCAGTCCGACCCTGGCAACTTGAAGAGCCAAACTCCGTCTGCCAAAGCCTCAGCCGGCCAAACACGCGCGGACCGAGGTCTTGCCATGTTACATCGCTTCTCCCACAGACCCAACCGACACTGTGATCAGCTGGGCAGCTGCCGCAGAAAGTCCGTAGGGCTTGCCGAGCTCAGCAGCCAGCGGAGAGTCTTGCACTCTGGCAACACCGGCGTTCTCGATGCCGCCAGGAACCTTCAGCCTGCAGTCTGGGATGCCACCCGCTTGACTGCACGCTGTTCAGGTGCACAAGGACCTGCTGCCCTGCTGCCAAGGAACAAGTAACAGTCAAAGAAACGTGGACATGCCGCGAGAAATTCATCCAAGATGCTAACTTCCTTGGCTGTGACCAGACATGTGAGTCTTAACACCCTGCAGTATTCCGAGCACAAGAACAAAGCTACAAGGTCACTCGTGCAAGCTGGGTTTCCAAAGGCCTAGCAGTTCGTGCTAGCATCGGTCCGGTGGTGAGAGCATCTGTATATGACAAAAGCCCACTGTGAGCAAGAAGGCTGAAACTGCGAAAATAGTTCTCTCAACAAAATCGATATTCACTTCCCCTCGATTTTCCACTTTCTCCCGTCTACCGGATGAAGGCATGCTCAAGTCGAAAGCCCTGCGCAAAAAGCTGGAACGCTTACGTGAGCGAAGGGACGGAGTTGTCCAAGTATATACATTCGGGCTGTCTTCTCCACCCTTTTGCAAACCTAAATGTAGTCCCACCTCGGCGCAATCCGTAAGGTCGAAACTCATGATCCCGTAACTGTTTCTCCAAGTCTGTGGGAGACAAAAATAGGACGAGTTGAGGGAGAGGCTATGCGAATCCAGTCGGCAAACCCCACGAGCGACGTCGGCGACCCGAATATTCGTGACTGACTCGACATGTCGACTGTCCACTTCGCTTGCCTGTTCTTGTACTGCGAAGAAACAAGACCAGCGCAGAGCTTTTTGGAAGTCATTTGAAAATCCGAAGCCTGAAAAGACAAGACCTCCCCCGTCCGCAAGACGCCATAGAAATCCAGGAGCATGGACAATTCCATGAGGTGATCCTCATGAAGAACAGCCAATATCCAGCCGACGCTTGCACCAAATGTTCCGGCCACGGAGGACCTTTGCAAGGTTCCACCAGCACACTCCAAGTTTTCGGAGCGAGTATGGCACATGTTCTGCATGCTCGGCTGTGCGTCTTGCACCGTCTATTCACGCAACCACAAGGTGAAGACCAGAAGTTAACAGCAGCGCATTCAACTTGTTTAGCACTCGCTGTGCATCGCCGCTGGACGAGTGACCACGAGACCAACATGGAGAACTACAACGTTGTCCACGAGATGGAGTGCTCGGGATGCTTTGTCACGTCTGCGGAACAAACGCCAGCGTACAGATGCCACAGTGCTCTGACCCTGAGCTCCCTTATGTTGATATGTTCGCTCCGTTGTCGGCAATTCCAACCTGCAATTTCCCGCCAAGGCATTCTGGCTGCAAATGGCTGCAAGCTGCATGCAAGCACGTGCATAGTTTGTTCCGTCGGGCTACACGACCGCACGGCTGTGCCATGTCGCAGACTAAAATGGGTCCAGTAGCAGTCCAGTCCTTTCAGACGGTACGGCAGCAGTTGCAGCAGGAAACTATGGCAATGTTGACAGTGGATGACTCGGTCTTTGAGTTCCGCAAGGAGTCGCAATGGATGAGCAGCGAGAACCGGCGCGCGGGCTGAACCCGGAGGGTCGGCTATACATGCTCGGTTGGATGTTGCCCCAGGTGCCGGAGATTTATCAAATTATCAAGTCCTGTTCTCGGGCCAGTCGATGCCAGTCGGGTACACTTCTACCCACCAATGAGAACATGCCTCACCAGTGCGGGTGCAAGGTCTCTACATGCTCTGCGCCAAGGGGTGGTGAGCAGGTGAGAACCAGACATTCCGAAACACGGCATAGTTGCGATGGACGGTGCCACTGGTCAGGCATAGAGGCAAAAGCGGATGGGGTTGAGATAGACGAGACGTCAATTGCTACTGGCTAGAAATGGACGCTGCTAGTCTTCCTATGGTTAGGCATGGATGCAAGTCCCCAACGGATGCGGTCGGAATGGATGCACATATTGCCATGCCAGGCATATCCAGCCATGGATGTGTCTCCCGAATGCAGACTTAGGATGGACATTGCCACCGGCCAAGTATATGCATGCCGCTACTTCATGGCACCTTCGATAAGCATGAACAAGAACAATCGCACACGCAGCCGAAGCCAATAGCCTCTCTCAATGTCACGGGTTTTTGAATGCATCAATTTGAACAGCGGCGCCCTCCAAACCCGGCTCATGAACTTCCCCGAACCCGTCAATGTACCCCTCCCATGGGCAGTGATTTGTTCTGTCCGCTCCCCCCTGACCCTGCCCTGCCCTGCTGACACAACCAACCCTGGTCTGCAGCACTGCTAACTACAGTACTAAATACGAAATCAGACTGAACTCCGGCTCCGCTCCGCGAGCTTCAGAGAGAACTTGTTGGCGATTCGAGGTCTTATGCTACGATGTCTTCTGCTAACTTTGCAGCGGTATCTGGAATTCGCTCCATCTGAACATGTTGATGATACTCATGGCAGTAATTATCATGATCATGTTTCTGGGTATGGTTACAAAACGAGAGGCCGTTTGGAAACTGCACATGACAGTGGTCATGCTGATCATGAACAATGATGATGATGCTGATGCTGCTAATGATGATGGTGATTCAGTGATGACGGCAGTGATGATGATGATGATGATGGCGATGGTGATGATGATGGTGATGGCAATGATGGTGATGGCGATGATGATGATAATGATGGTGATGGTGATGATGATGATGATGCTGATGGTGATGATGATGGTGATGATGATGATGATGGTAATGATGATGGTGATGACGATGATGAAGACAATGATGGCACTGATGGCGGGCGGCTGGACAAGGATCGATGCAACACAGTTGAGATGCAGTAACGTGCGATAACCCCGCAACTGATCCGTTCATGCCGAAGGCGTGCGCTTTCCACGAAAGGATTGTCCTGCTTATGCCTTGCAAGGAGTCAGTGTTCCAAATCCCACATGAGTGCCATCTATCCAGCATTTCTGCCATGGTTTGCCATCCAGCACGGTATTTGGATGAGCCGGCTAACCGGCCCCTCTACCGCCATCATCGCTTCTGCGAACACTCGGCAAAACAGAAAAACAAAACCCTCACCAAGCTGAGCCTAGCTTCTTCAGGCGCAAGTGCTGCTGGCGGCACGGGCACACCGCACATCAATGCCAGTGTGCGCGGGCCAGACAGAGCCTGTCCGTCAGCGCTCAGCAGACCCCTCTAGCCTGATCTGGCTGCCGTCGAATCCAGATACTAGCCCAGGTCCGGACAAACATGGTGGAAAGGAACATGTCCACTGTGTCCCGACCATAAACACCTTAAGAACTGCAGCAACTGAGTGTCAGAGTGAGGCGGGCAGCTTAATTTCTTGTCGTTGCTGCGGAGCAGCAATTCGTTGCGAATATGGCATCGGCACCATTGTTTCCCAGTCTTCCTCTGAGCTTGACGCGAGCCTGGTCAAGAAGAATCGCTTCGCAAATGCTGAGTACGCATGCTGGAGCCTCTGCGCTGTCCCAGTTCAGCGAATCCACAGCCCATCTCCCGAGAGCAGACCCACCTCATGGATCAAGTCTCGATTGGCAGAATCACAAGCGGTGCAGACGGTTTGGAAAGACATTGTTCACTCAAACTCCCAGGCCTTCATCATTCAGCTTCAAGTTGTATTCCATGTGAGGCAATAGCTCTGGCAAGTCTGTCGCAACCACGGCTGCACCGAGCTTCATGAGGACCTTGTTCCACTAAACAAAACAAGCACGGCGGGTTTTAGCTCCATGCGTCGACACTATTTCAATATGAACTCGCGAAGCCGTGCGAGATGCGACGTGGTCCGTAAAAGATGCATCGTCGAATAAGTTCAAGTTCCGTGCAGGTGCATGCAGACATATTCTGTGCGACGCTGTGCTGTAGTCCTATTTGGACTGTTGACAGGAGCATCGACGAACTACTGATTGATCAGCAGTAATTTGTCGAGCTGTAATCGGCAAACCCGGGAAACAAGGCGCACAATTCTCCGTAGATGCCAGGATTTGGGGATTTTGTTGGGAAACTTGCTCCCCGCTGCTGTTTTCGCTTTTGAGTCTTTCGGAATTTTGGCGAATTGACAGTTGGGCAACCTCAAATTCGAAAGTATCAGCAGGGATCAAATTTCACAAAACTTCCCAAGTTCTTCACAACTGAAAACCGATGGCCTTGCAAATGCAAAGATATCGGGAATTTGAAGAGTTGTTGATCCCTTCGGAGGGTTTCGCACTTCCCGATATGGAAAAATTTGGGGATAATTGAAGACAAGCGGCATTTGGGCTGGACGTAGATGAACAACATCTATCTATCTATCTATCTATCTATCTATCTATCTATCTATCTATATATGTGACGATGACTAACAGCCGTATAAACATGTATAAAAATGCTGCGAGTAATGGTATTCTTCTTCTTCGTAGTCTTACGTGTGGTCCCGTTGTGAGCCCGACCAAACTGGGACTACACCATATGTGTGCAAGCTTCAACGTTATAGACACTTTCGAACCCCTAAGTTTCTTCTAAGTGCTTCTTGCTCAACCTATAAGGACTTCCGTCATTGCTGAAACAGAGATGAAGGAGTTTCTTTATTTCTGCTCATGGCTGGAAACGGCCCTTTGGCTTCTTGCTACTACTGAGAAACAAAGGAGCTCCTCTTTGTTAACAGGCAGGAAGGCACAGGAAGGCTTCCTCATTATATATTAAAACATAACGGCGCACGGTGCCAATTCTAAAAGTACATACATAAACAACCAAATTCTTCAGTTACTCATGTTCTCCTCACCGAACAACATCATGGTTGTATTTCCGATACGCTGAACTCAAGACGTACCGGCATTTTTGCGCAGCCTTCCAAAGTTTAAAGACATATAGAGGTGCTCGCACCGTTGTTCAGAGGCCAAGGGAAGAAAAATGAGATAACGTATTGCACGACCACGATGGTCGTGCTCGTGTATTTCTTGGCGGGCAAAGGAATCTTGCTTATGATGTTTGTTTGATGGCCAGGCGTTCTTTTGCTTCTTACTCTGTAGATAAGATCAAACCCTGAATCTTTGTGAGACTTTGGCGTTCATATTCGGACAATCCAAGCCAAGCATGTGGTTCGAGGTTTGCTGCTGACAAGAAGCACACATTATCACAGATTAATCAAGCTCTGCCACGACACATTCCCGCATACATAAGAACCTATATGCGAAGGGGCAGGCTTCCTTCCCACAGAAATCAAAACATGCGACAAATTGTACCTAGCTTTCGATCTCCATGACTACAAAGAGGGTCGTGCCCCCGGGTGTTCAGGTTTATCTAAGCAGCCTAAAGCAGTTGGTTGTTTATAAAGGGCGGTGGTGCCCAAGTACTTGCACGGCCCCTGGAATCCTCCAGATTCCCACTGTGAAACTTCAAGTGCCAGTGCCAGAACCGGAGCTATATTCACAACATAACTTAAAACAACACACGGTACCCAGTGAACTTCCTCAAATGAACGTTACAAGCAGACGATCCCCTGCAACCACGACTAATTTGCCTACCTTAATTCCCGTGCAATCCCTTTCACACTCCCAGTACAGCACGAAGTAAATTTACATTACATGCACAAGCAGGGCTGTATCATGTGGATCATATGGATTCAAGTTTTGCCCTGGAACCATTATAGCACACAGCCTGCTTCATCCAGCTTCGGGTATGCATCCACTGGCATTCTAGTGCAATCCTCAAGCTGCGTATATGCCTCCGCATTTGTTCCAGCTTCAGGATCTTTTGGGCACCTCATCATGTTTGCATATCGGCTGTTCTTGAAGCAGTCTCTCTGCCTGCACCATTTTGTAGCTCCACTCCAAATCCCATGGAGTTGTCATGCCCCTGACGGACAACGTACGACTGAGTGGCCTGCCGAAAAGCGTCCTTGCTTTAATTCAGAATTGCCCATGCACCCATGCAAAGGGTGAGGGATCAAAGAAAACTATGTCGGAATCAAAAAAACTATCTTCCGAGGATCAAGAAAACTTTTTCATTAAAAAAAAAAACTATCTTGTTCCTGAAGGGGGTGGGGGCAGGGGGCAGGGGGCAGGGGGAGGGCAGGGCAGGGCAGGG
>CAJNDV010030866.1:26492-39742 GCA_905221635.1 Symbiodinium sp. CCMP2456 | reverse complement strand
GTTCCTTTGTGTGCTGTGTTTTGCTTGTGCTTTGCTTATGCAAATGAATAGTTTTTTGATCTGTGAATAGTTTTTTTTATCCCGGAAATAATTTTTTGGATCCCTTAAATAGTTTTTTTTTGACCCCTCTCCCCCATGCAAAGATGTCGCGCAGCCGCCCTTTTTTCCTTCTCGAATGCCTGCTCACTTCCCTCCTCTTCGAGACCGTCTCCAAGTATAAAATGCCAGCTTGGGCCTACGATGATCCATGTAGATAATTGGTCCGTCTTCATTCCCATATTCCTATTACAGATTTCATGGCCTGCCATGCGTTCCCAATTGGCAGTGCAGCGCCTGCCGACTTCGACGAGCCGCCTGGCGAATTGCGATTTGCACGGCGGAGGCAACATCAATTCATTTAGAGCCGGCTTTGGCGAGATGCTTCCAACGACCCGTGAGCAAAGCGTGATGCATGTTACCCGGCTGGCGAAAGAAATGTGTGGCCCCGCCCCGTCGTAAGGAATAAGGCTGAAATTTACAGCGTAGGAGACGGAAGTGACACACGATGTGAAACCATTGCTGCTGCGACGAGTGATGTTCGAATGCCAGAGCTATTCCCAAATCAGCAGCGCAGCTGCATGGGCAAATTTCATCTCAGTATCGTGAAGAGAACCGTAAACCTCGTGTGTCGGACCTCAGGAGATAGGAGGCCCTTCACCCGGCTCTTCAGAACCCTCGTAAATATCACAATGCCTCAGCGAGTTTTTTCAAAGGCGAACAGCCGGTGCCATGCCGTGGGCAACTTGAAGAAATAAAACGCTGACTGATTCGCAAGACTTCAGTCAATGTCGGAACATAGGACCCTTGCTTTCGGCATCGGGCCCCTGAGAATATCAGCATTCCTCAAGATCGCGAATGGGTTCTCAAGGCATCCCCGGACCTCACCCTCACAGACGAGGGCCAATTGCAACAAAGCCCGGTGTTGAGAAGAGGACAACGGTTCAGAGGAAAGTCAAGACTTGCCCCAGGCCATATTCAGTGACAGATCTCTAGACTACTAACTTGCGTTGAGCAATGCGCGGCGCACGACCTCCTTTTCTAGGCGCAGGTGGCTCTGACAAACTCAAGACTGCTTTCATGGCGGAGGCCAGTGCACCATCGACAGGAAAGTATTTCCCGCCCACTTCTGCCGGAAGGCGCAGTGGTGCCACAAAAAGTTGAAGGTTTTCCGGAAAGGCCACAGAATCTTTCAAATACCACCTTGCATGCAAAATGCCTCGTTGGGCTGCTGATCTACCAGTCACGGCCTGAGAGCGCAGCCAGACTCTCAGGCGTTCTTGTGTACATTTTGTCTTCATCCATGCTTGTCACCCTTCCCAGGGTGCAAGCCTGGTTCTCCCCGTCCTTTTCGGGGGAACCCTTGTCCTCCCTGATGATCTGATGACCTCGTCCTCTTCCTCCCGCAAGGCAGCGCTCGCCTTGCTCTTCCTGCGGGCGGACTGATATAACTCCCATCCCTGACGAAGGAACTTCTGGCGCCGCTTCCAGTTTTGCGGGGGAGCTGAAGCTGCTGGTCGTGGTGACAACACGGGGTGAATTCTTCAATGTTGGCTTCATTCGCAGTGACGGAGAGGAGCCTCCCCCCAATCCTGGAGAGGTCGGGCCGCCTGCTCCCTAGGTTGAATTGTGCTGAGTCCTCAGCAACGTCTCTTTCAACTTTACCGCCTTCAAGGCGGCCGCCGCACGCAGGACGCGGGCCACGGGACGGGAGGGGCCGCGGGCCGCGGGCCGCACGAGAATTAGCAGATTATGATGCCCTGGTTCAGCCCCGAAACCAATCCCCCACTGAGACGGACCAAGAATTGGACAGAGACAGCGCAAAGCAGTTGCTACCTGAGGCAGGGCCTCTACACCTCGGGGCTTGACCGCCCCTGAGCCAAAATGGCTTGATTTACAGTAATTTGAACTTGTCCATTTCCCGCTATGCATGAACATGTGCAGAGCTTTATGGCTTTATGAGGACAAAAGAAATTGGTTATCGTGACTTCGTGCACCCTTGCTCACACCCGAGCAACTGCTCTATACGTGATGTAAAACGTAAGATGCTCGACATGCTCTAGTTCTGACCGACTGTAATCAATATAGTGGAGAGATCCATATTCTGTTCTAGGCAGTGATACTGAAAGATGGCAAGAATATTCGATGGACATCTGGTTGCCCAGCATGCCAAAATGCCTTTGGACAGAAATGTGCACAACATCCTGAAGGGTTTTTCGTCGATCTGGGAATGTGAAAGTGTCTAAAACTTTGTTCCAAGCAAGGTTTGCAGTGATTCTGACACGGGGTAGTGCCGAAACCCTTGGTAAAGCCAAGGTGGCTGGAAGCCCTCTGCTTTGCCAAGGTTTTGGTTTGGTAGGTTTAGGAATGGGCAAGTGTCGAAAACCTTGATAAATCAAGGTTGGCTAGACCCGAAAACAACAATAACTGGCAAGACAAACCAACAAAGTTTCAAACCATGCCCAGGCGCACTCCTCGACGTTCGTTTGCACTTAGCCGGTTTCGTTGGTTTTCCCACAGTTTCGTTGTCTGTGCGCTGAAAACATTGGTTTTGCCAAGCTTTTGGTTCTTTGACTTTTCGTTGGGAATAGGATAGTGCAGAAATCCTGGACAAAACAAACGAAACCAAAGAAGTTCAAACAAACGTCCAGGAGTGCAAATGTGCATGGCTTGAAAACTCGCTGGTTTCGTTGGCTTGTTGAGTTTACCAGGTTTTCGCTGGCTGTGTGCAGAAAATCTTGGTTTAATCAATCAAGATTTTCGGTTGGTTTGGGAATAGTGCCGAAAGCCGTGGTAAAACCAAGGTTGTCTGCACACAGCCGACGCAACCATCGACAAAACGGAGAAACCAGCAACATCGAAGGAGTTCAAAAGCATGTCCAGGAGGGCATGGTTTCCAACTCTGAGATTTGCCAACGTTTTCGTGGGCTTTGTGTGGAAAATCGTAGAATCCCAGAACCGTAACGAGGCTTTTGGGTCTTGGGGAAACGTGCCTACAACCTTGGAAAAACTAGGGTCTGCGGCTAGGTTTGGTATGGGGAGATGTCGACAACCGTGACGGTACGATACTGGCTCAACCCTAAACCCTAAAGCCTGGAGTCCCGGAGCCCTAAATTCCACAGCAATGCACCCCTCAACCCTGTACTCCCAACCCTAAATTCTCCAACACCGAATTTGACGGGTTGGTTCAATGGTTCTTGCAGGTTAGAGCGCATAAACTTACGCATGTACCGAACCCTGATGAGCTATCGATCGACGAGCTGCAAACAATACAGTATCGACTAACCACTGCTGACATGGTGCACTACTCACCAAACAGCAGCCGGCGCCCAGTTCCACAGCTTGGCATCCATGCCATGTCGCGTGAGGGCTTACCTGTCAAAGTTACAATGGCCTCACATCTGTTCTGCATTGGCCGTCTGCTGCCTCAATCGCCCACGTTGCGAGGTCCTGCATGCGCTTCGCTGCAGTGCTTGCTCATACAGTACGAGGCTGAATTGCTGATCCTTGGCAGCTCTGGTGACGACTCCCCCGATTGCATTCTGCATAAAATCCTGCCACCGGCTCAACGGCACGGTGCAAAAGGTTGCCCTTCTCCTGCTGCCACCACACGCACAGGTGAAACACAGATTTCCTCATACGTCCGGACGCGAATCGTGCCGCGGCCCAAGACGTGCTCCTTCTCACCGGCCTGGTGCAGTGCAGGCGCATGGTGTCAGACCCTGGGTGCAGCGATTGTGAAACATGTGCGTCAGGACACGAACTCAGCAAAGTCGGGGTCCTGTTGGCAAGGAGTGTTATTTCAACACCACAATCAAAGATTCGGAACATATTTGTGGTAAGCGCTCCTCTGCAACGTTCATGCAAACAGCAAGAACAATATGCGGCAGGTCCACTCCACGTGCGAGAGAAGCTGCTGTTATTTCCTCGAAAGCATTCAGCAAAGCATGCCTAGCTAGCATTATGGCAACAGCACCATCTGAGGTGCAGGCCACTAATCGCTGCTCTTGGAAGGCATGGCACTCTCACATTTGTGCTCCACAGGTGTTGAGCTACGACGTTTTTGTTTGCTAACTAGTGAGTGAATTTCATTTGAGGCAATTCACAATCCGCGTCTTTGATGCAAACAAAAAGGCTTGGCAGACGTGGGGCACCTCCACCACACTGTGTTTCAAACTGGGCCACGGTATGTAAGTGCACCACTTGCATCCAGCATAGTTCATGAAGCGGATCTTCCCAAACACCTGAGCACTGGTCCACTCAGCAGAAAGACACTGACAAAAAACACTGCTCTGCCTCCCGCTCCTTCCAACCCATGTCGTGCACCTCCAGGCAATGGCCACTTCGTCAAATCTTTGTCGCCATAACTCACGACCAGGTGCCAAGCGCCACAAACACTCCACATGCAGCCCACGTAGCCATTTGGGTCGCGGCCTCTGTAGCAGCGCACTTCAGCCCTCAACTGACTGCTTTCAATCTGAGCTCTCTGCCATCAAGTTCGTAGCGATCATTGAGCCAAATGCAACGTTCAAGAGCCTCCTTGGGAGATGGCCTTGTGCTCGTGCAACTGCAATGTCATGATGCTTCCCGCAACTAAAGCCTAGGCACGCGGCGACCATTCAAGAATCTTCTTGGCCTGAGACATCTCCATTGCTTCGAAGCTCAGGTCGCCATTCGACAAGTTGGGTGACATACCCAGTACATTCGCAAGAAGCCGTGCATCTTGCCCTGGGCAGGGTCAACTAGAAACAAGTTGACGGTGTGACTGCCGCAAGCATCGAGCTTGCACAAGTTCCACCCGATTTTCGTCGTGGACTTGCTGCGGCGTCCTCTGATTTGTTCCATGTGCTTCAGATATCTGCACATTGTGTGCAGTAGCTGCTATTGTCTCACTATGCCTGACTCAGCTCGGCAGCAATCAGTGCGGGTTCATCAACGTCTTTGACGTCGGTGCTGCCTGGAGTTGTTTGCTGACAGCCGCGAGGTCTCGGATGCCCTTGCCACGTGAGCGGCAGAAGCTCGTTTCACTCATCTGTACCGCTTATGGAGCGCCTCAACCGTGAAGGACTCAGCACAGGCAGTTTCGGTTGTGGGAAACTCGGTCGTTCCTTCGTGGAAAGTACTGCAGCATGGCTTGTCAACGGTTCAAGACTTGATGGAGGGCATTGCCTGCCACGGCTCATGCACCATCGTTCCCTTTTTAATCTCATCCCAATTGTCGCCATGCCCAGTTCACGACGTCGAACCTTCTCCATGTGGTAACTTCTGAGCTCGTGCTCCAGCTCACGGATTTCCTGCAAAACTACTCCCCGCCTTTCGAACAGCATGCTCTTGCTTGGAACATGTTTGGAAACTTTCTCCAACTCCTGCGCTTCGCGAACTGCTTGATTCAGGTTCTTCTCCAGTGCAGCCATGCCATTCTCCAGCCCTTTACCATCCAGCAGTCGAAGCGGACTGACGCCAAAAGCGGTTCGAGCAATACTGAGCTCAAGCTTCTTCGGGTCCACTTGCTGTCGCATGTGAAGCTTCGAAGGTCCGATATCTCTTGCAAGCGCCATCTAGAATCTAGTGTCCAGGGTCGTTAAGGAAACGAAGCTCGGCCACGGAAGACTTTGGTGACGGCGGGGGCCTTCCCGGGTCACTCAGCGATCGCGCGTTGCCTGAGCTCTTGGCACGTGCAACTTGTGTTGGCTGCATTCTTTCGGAGGGAGTCGGCCAAATTTTTCTCGCTTGCTCAGAGGCCAGTCTATCGCGCACTGCGATCTGGATAACCGCATTCTCAGCGAGATGTCCTTACACATCTCTCAGATTTTTGGCCTCAGATTCTCCAGAGAGGAAATGGAGAGGAGGGCATCTGGCATAGGGGAGGGAGTTTGGACTTGGGAAGCGGCACGAAAGCGTTGGAGCTGGTGATCTTGTTCTCGACCTGACTTGCAAAGTGGAGGGAGGGGGCTTGGACAAAGGAACAAAGCAAAGCTCTGGGTGAGGCACTGCACGGAAATATTCATGATGCTCTCCAAACATCAATTTAAGTATGGCTCCAGACTCCTCTGGCTGTGGCAGAGAAATTCGGGGTCATGAATTTTGACGATGAAACAGCTCCATGAGCAGCTTGTGTCCTGATATATAGGCACTAGTCTGTTGCCCAACTTTTGTCGAACATCTTGGGGCGCATCAACCTCCACACAATTCGGTCAACAGGTGCAGATAGCAGAGACAAAGCAAGGATGCCTTCTTGGCTGAGGAGCCATGTCCAAGCATTTCGCGCAGTCGGTCTGCCTGGCAAAGAACGACGCAATGCACAGCGTGTGACGCACCAGTTTACGGTCCAGCATGGTCCAACCTGGTGTTCTAGAGTCCAGGCGAGTGTTCCGCTAGGGCCAGGGAAGTATGCCTGCAAGGTCCAAGAGGCTGCTGGGCTCCCTCAAATGTCCCGTAAGATAACTTTGGGACAGAGTGAGGCCTGATCTCTAATCTAAGTCCAGGACCTAGGAGTGGCTTTCAGATTCAAGTTGCTGACTTTCGCACATTGATACGGGTCGGAAGCACGCAGAAGGCGGGAAGTAAATACGACATGTGAGAAGTGCTTGCTCCTTCGCCCCAGGTCGCTTTTGTGTGCACGATATTACAACCCCGCTTTGCCAAGACAGATAAACGCCATGCGCCGCAACAGACGTTACCTGGCCCTGTCGTGGCTGCCATGTCAGCTGCCACCTTCAGGTGTCGGTCGGTCGGGCAAGACTCAATGGCCGGAGACTTGCCATGCTCCACATTGACATGCTGGTTGGCAAACCCAGATCCTAAAAGAAAATCTTAGCTGGCAAAGCCCAAACCACCCTGAAAGGAGATATGCGTTGGCAAACCCCAGAGCGGATGGCATGCGCGGGTGCTTGCTTGATCCGGTTCGCACCGCCCGAGCCAACTAGCGGCGCTGATTCCAGGACTTGAAGTGAGCTGTTTGCAGCATCGGTGCCCCTTTCCACGCATGGAAGGAGGCCTTGACCCAAACTTGGCCATTGCTTTCCAGATTACATCCTTCCCGTCCATAGGTCCCTCAGAGGCAACTTCGAGTTCAGCACAGCCGCTATTTCACTGGCGGGTCGTCCACGGGAACGGCGGCAAGGTCAGGGCTGAACCGCCAAACAACAAAGACAAGTGAAAGCTCAGCATTCAAGACGGGCCACAGGCCTTGCGCTGGTAATCAGTTCTCAGGTCGAGATATCTCAGCTCATCAGACCACTTACCAGCCTGCAAGCATTTGCAAGTGTAACGTTCACTTGCGACCTTTGGCCTGCAGTAAATCGCAGAAAGATCGTCGTAAGTGCCTGCTTGCTCCAGTTTTGCAAGTGCTCCCAAAGTCTGTCGCAAAGCCAGTGCTGTGGTCCAACGAGGCCACCCTTCAAGCATCAGCCACACTAGCATGTGCATACGCAAGCATCCTTCCGAATTTCCGGCCTCATGGTCGCCTATCATTGACAGCAGCCGCTGTACATCATTTTCCTTCAAGACCTGACTCACACGGAGCCGGCAACACCGGCATTACATAGCGTCACGTTTGCGCTCGTGTTTCCATCTCGCTAGAATGAAAGATAGTGAACTTCACATTCACGTGCGACCTTGTGGATGCTGCGCCGCTCCTCAACGGCTGCATCCAGCTTTTTTAACTCTGCCTGGCAGAGCAGCACCACTGCAAGCCCAAGCATCGCAACGCACGCCCTTCCGTGGCAGAGCAACCAATCGGACCAGTCATTCATCAAAGAGCAGTTCCATATGCCTCTAGAAGCTCTTCGGCTCGAAGCAGTCGCTTTGCATCCGCTACAGATACCTGACGAGAATGGTGCCAGAAGTTATGAAGATCGACCCATATTCGTGGGCCTGGGGCAGGGACCTTTGCTTTGCATTCTCTGCACGCTGTACCTTGAAGAGGTCCTTGAAGGCCCTTTCCCTCCTCAAACCTAGGCCAAGTGGCGGACTAGTGCTGGACAGAAAATGTCAAGCTGCTTTGAGAAGCGTACACCAGCTGATGGAAGACCTTGGCAACTTAGGTCCTAGATTCAGAACATGGACAGACGCACGCGCGGTCGGATCTGTGGAGCTGGCACCACAAGACCCGCATTTCGGGCATCGAAAGCCGCGGCAAGGGTCCCAACCCACCTTCCATGAAGCGCCAGTGGGATCTGCCATTTCGTATTCAATCTGCTGAGGCTTCAAGGTTTCAAGCTGTTCCTCGACCGTCTTCCTTCACACCCCGAAGAGCATGATGCTTTGTACCTCATCTGGCGGCACTGGCGCGCACCGCTCGCACGTGCAGTCAAACTGCTTCGTGCTCTTCAAGGACCTGAGCAGCGATGTTGCCCATGCCACACGGAAATGAGCTCTAAATCTGCAGCGAGACCAGGCCCACCATGCAAGTCCTCTCACCAGGCAAAGCTTAAGGGTATCGGGTTCAGTAAATCGATGCCCTCAGTGCCAGTAAATGAAATGAATGGGGACACGACATGCTGCGAACCCCCACAAACAACTACCACTTTGACTACTGTTGGATCCGAGAAGCTTTTTTCTTTCCTCAGCAGAGTGGAGGAGCACATCTTCCGGTAGGTACGAGATGCACACCTGGCCGGCTCTTTGAAGAAGCCTCAGGATATATGTTTGCGCTGCGAACCTCGTCCCCGAGAGCGATATCACGGCGCGCCTGGCAAATTCAAGGGGCATCACGGGGCCGAGGCGTACAAATCGAAACCAGGAAAAGTCACACAAGTCACGTAAGGGTGTTCTCAACACAGGTGCTCGGCTTGTTGACGACAGAGTTCTTAGTCGCGCTTCCATGCTGACTAACCTCGTCGTCTTTTCAAAGGACTGTGAACAGTGAACACTACCAAGCCTGCATGAGCATTCATAACCCTGTGGACAATCACAATTTTGCTAATGGGGGTAATTGCAGTAGTACGCCCAGCACTCCATACGTGTATCCAAGATATTGCTGATGTCTCCTGTACGACTTGTAAGACTACCACTATGACAGACGAAGAGCGACAAGATTTCTGATCCAGAAGCACGGCCATTACCAAGGTTTTTATCAGCCACACTGCCTGGCTGACACCTCTGTATTACGACTGTAACTTGTGGGTAAGCGGGTAAGCCAATACTGCCAGCATAACAGGTTTGGGTTATGCTCCGAGAAGCAGCCAGTATCAAACTAAGGACGTACTACGATCCCGCAATTTCTGATGGTGTGCTGTATGCTGCTCGCTGAATTCGACTCAGCTGAGGACTAGGACGGTTTCGGCTCTGATGGTTCGGAGAGTGTCGGTGTAGGTCGATGTGGGGGAGGACAGGATGACCTTAAACTTCAAACCCGCCCTCCACCCAAAGACCAGCCCCATCTGCCCGAAACAAAAACGGCGAAAAGACATCCGAAATCACAGGCCGCAGCCTGAACCTCGAAATAAGCATCTGCAGGCCACAAGGCTGTAGTGTGGCTGAGATTTTTGGTTGGCTAAATCGTCACAGGCTCAATCATGCATACCGATGTCGCAGCATGGCGGTTCAAAGCGAGAGTTTCACCCAAAGTAACAACAGTGCCTTATGCTTGCCGATTGGCAAGGCGGAGACAGATCAGACAGGAAAGCATAGGAAAGCCCTCAGGCTGAGCAACAGAGTGTCAATTTGCGCCAGTTGCACACGCAGGATATGAAGCCCGTCGTCCCCTTCACTCCAGATCCCATTCCTTAAAGCCACACGCCACTTCTTATCAGCGTGAGTGCCACAAGCTCAGGGGCTCTGCTGGCGAGTCTCGCTCCGCAGGAGTGGGACACGAAGGACGAAGCAAAATATGCAGAGTATCCCAGCGGGTCCTCTGAATGCTCGAAGCCTAAGTTAGCAAATGGGACCATTGGCAAACAGACTCAAGACATCCAAATCCAAGTAGCAGTTGAGGATCCAGGCCTCCCAGAAACTTTTCTGAGGGATAAACTGCGGACCCTTCCCTGACGCCTGCAGAAGCTCCTCGACGAGAACCGCCGGTGTGGAGAGGCCAAGTTGCTTCACCAATTTCTTCACCGCATCAGACGCCTTAGCGAGCCCATCACTAGTGGACTCACTTTCACTGGCACCCGTGCACCTCGTCAACGGGCTCGTGAAACAAGCAGAGCAAGCGCTTCTGCCTCAGACGGGCCCAAAACAAGCACTTATCCAGTGCACACTTTGACCGTGGTGCACAACTGCGGGCCGAAATAGCAATGCATGGAAGAACATGAAAGAACGCCGATTTGCACTGAAACGTACTTCCGGCAACCAGGTCTGGGTGAACCAGCGGGTCTCCGGGCAAGGTTACAACGTCTACAGAAGTGGGTTGACACGGTCGGAGACGAACCCAAGCTGCAGACAAGATGCTGCAGAGCCGTCACTGGCTTCAAAGACCCTATCTTGGGTTTAGGCGACAGCTGCTCCTGCGACAATGCTGCCTTCTTGATTTTCACTTGCTGCACCACCCGCTAGCACAAACTTCTGGCCTCGGTAAGGGAGCAGAGTGCTGTCCAGTACCACAGAGGCTCATAGTCGAAGATGGACGGTTCCTTGGGTACACAGACCCTGGTCTGTGTGCATACGCAAAGAACACTTGCTGGCAGCTGCTAATTAGCATGGCATAAGACAGCGGCTGCCTTGCATAATCGCTGTACGAGCTTGAAGGCCTCGCCGTCTATGCACGTCTGTGTCCAGCATGAAAAAAAGCATCCTTGCCTCGTTTCCCGCGTCTTCAGCCACGATATGCAATGGCGGCTCCTTGCTGGTATGCACTGTGGAGGTCGTGCAAGTCTGCACTTGGCCTTTGGCCTCGAAGAGAAGTTCGCCCTGAGCGACTGGAACTTTCGAAATCATAATCCTGCCAAGCACAGTGATGGGCTTGGCATGGCTTGGCGGCAACACCGCAGTACAATCTGCTGTGCTGTGAATGCACCTGTCCTGCCCTTGCCTTCCGCAAGCACGCATTCGAACTTGCCATTGAAGTGCTGCTGGCAGTACTCGTTGATGGTGTCCTTCACGATTGCCAGCCCAATCGCATGCAGTATGCTCAGCGTGTCTGACACTGTAGTTAGGCGTGCAGGTTCCGGGAGTCTCCCGGTTGCTCGAGTCACTTCTGAAGCACCGTTGCGTCTTGATGCGGTCACTGCGCTGGCTGAGCGGCTAGCATAATCGAAGTATCATCTGTGCTGCCGTGTCTCTATGTCCCAGTCTTCCATCTCGTGGCTCGGGCGCACCCGCCCTTGGGAAAGTTCTCCCGACATTCTCGCAGGCACTTGACGGCACCCGATATCAGACAAGTCGCCAGCTTCTGGAAGTGATGTGACGAGACATCCGGCAAAGGGCTTGAGCCAAGCTGCAATACAAGCTGAGTAAGCTTGCTTGATTTCGGAAACTTCGCACACCAGATTCCCGAGTTACAGTAGCAATCATTGTCGCTTTACTTCTGCGGCCGTGCCACAACTTCTGCTTCTGGTCAGCACCGCTTTCCGCGAAGGCTTGGGAAAGCTGGGAGGCTCACGAGATCAACCGCAGTTTTGACACTTGCGGAAGGTCCATGGGCTTCTACCGGAGAAGGCCACTGCTAAGACAGACAAGCAGGTCTGAAAAAGGTGTCATGTTATCGCACTAGCATACCTGCTGTAAACTCCGGACAGCCGTCGCGATCAAGTGGTGAATGGTGGTCGCATGTTGTTTTGAAGGGACCTTGAACAAAAGGTTGGCAGCAAACGGGCTTGTTGACAGCCTTTCAGGCCGTAGCTTGTGAATAAGGTGGATCCAGACTCAACCGCTTAAGATCGCGCCGTGGCAGGGTGCCTGGCCTCACGAACCATCTGCAACTGAGCTGCATTCCACAGATCCTTCAAGGCATTCAACTCTGTGCCCTTTCTGTCAACGTGGAAAAACCCTCTCCAACTTGCTGAAGTGCTTCGACCAAGGTGCGTCATGAGTCTTCGCATTCTCTAGCTCCTGCATGCGAGGGACAGAACAGTTTCAAGCCCGTCGGCGAGACGTCCCTTACCTCCTTGCAATACAAGTGCTCTCGCTTGTCTTTGGAGTGGTCCTCTCAAGTCATTACATCGTTACGTCCCCAGGCCTGCCACAATTGGTCCCATCCTTGAGAGTTTGCTGAGCCCAGCCCGCCGCTCCTTCCAAGCTGTCATAATTGACCTGACAAGACGCCAAGTGCTCGCGCACTGCTCGCGCCAAAAATGCCAAGACGCATTGTAGAAGCAGAAATTGTCTGACCTGAAACATTCTTGTGTTGGGCAAGCCGCAGGTAGCAAAGCGGCCCAAAAGAGGACTGAGCCGCAAGCAGCTCCCGCCTCACAACACTCTCCTCAATGAAAGCTTCACCTTCTGCGCAGATCGCAAGAGGATGCAGTCAGGTGGTGTTTTCTCTCAATGGTTTGTCAGGCCGAGCCATTTCCAGCCCCCCCACACTAGAGGATGCTACATTGTCACCGCGCTGAGACGATTCAGTCGATGCTCTGTTCACTTGCAATGATTCCAACGCAGGACCCTGTCCCAAATTAAGTTCAGAGAATCTTCTCAGGATGCGGCAACTCTTCTTTTCGCTTGATGTGGCTGTCTTGATCTCCCCGATCAGACGCACGCGCAAAGCCTCCGCAGTGTGTCAGCAATCAGGAATGAGTACTGTACCAACCGGCGTCTTCCAACGATTCCTCGGTACCTTCATTCACTCTGCCAACAACATTCAGCCGCCATCGGTGCTTTCACATTCTTAAGATCGCTGCGCATCTTTGTGCAGAGATCTGCCCTGAGCTGCGGATGCATGGCATTCGTCGGCAAGTGTGCATATTGCGAGAGAGAACGATGTCACAGCATGTGCACTATCTTTTGTCTTGTGTCCGCGGATAGGGGCCCTCGAAGCTCATGCGGAACAGCTTCTGGAGATGGCGGGCCCCGCTTCCTGAACCTGCTGAAGCCCAGTGGTCCGACGAGGCTTTGCCGACAAGTCACGAGAAGTCCGGTGAGACATGGGCTCTTCCGTGCAGAATTTCTGTGTGGGCACTCCGGCCCAGCCCCAAAAAGTTGAACTGGTGAGATGCGGGGCCGGCAAATGGCATGACCTTAGCCCTGACTGCCTTCGTTGCGTCGCAAACTATCTGCCCAGTGCCTTCCCCATGATCACCCATCCACTACACCCCAACCATCCCAAGTTCTCAAAT
>CAJNDV010030866.1:9989-21019 GCA_905221635.1 Symbiodinium sp. CCMP2456 | reverse complement strand
GGGTGGCTAGTAGTAGTAGTAGTAGTCGTCGTCGTGGTGGTGGTGGTGGTGGTGGTAGTAGTGGTCGTCGTCGTAGTAGTAGTAGGAGGAGGAGCAGAGGAGCAGCAGCAGGAGCAGGATGCTTGTATCACGTAATCGGGCAAAAATTGCCAAGCTTCCAAACATCGGACATATGGAGCAAGCAGGCACGGAGTTGTTGTTGTTGTTGTTGTTGCTGTTGTTGTTGTTGCTGTTGTTATTGTTGCTGTTGTTGTTGTTGTTGTTGCTGTTGTTGTTGTTGTTGCTGCTGCTGCTGCTTGCTTCTTGCTTATTGCTGGTTGTTGCTTGTTGTTGAAAGGTTGTTGCTTGTTGATAATGTAGGCCCTTCAGGCAACCAAAGCTACCATCTGAGTTGTTTGTCGTAGCTGTTTTTGTTTGTTTGCTGTCTGTGGTTTGTTGTGGCTGTTGGTGACATTGTTGTTGGTGGTGCTGCTGCTCTTGTTGGCGTAGTAGTAGTAGTAGTAGTAGTAGTAGTAGTAGTAGGAGCAGCCGCAGCAGCAGATCGGTCAGAGTGCTCCCAACTACTCGTCAAAATATTGGACACATTGCGCAAGCAGTCACGGAGGAGGCCGCTGCGGATGAGTTCTATAGATTGATATAATCAATTTAGCCTCCCCCCCCTCCCCCCATCCCAAAACCAGAGAAGCGTATGAACCGTTCACTTTTCGCCCCCCCCCCCCCCTTCTCCTCCTCCCTCCCCAAACTGATACTATGAACAATACGCTGGTTTCTGGCCCTGGACTGCCTCCCTGCAAAAAACTAAACTCAAGCTCTGCTGCGCGAGCTTTCGTGACATTGATCCGCTACGTGTCAAACCTCATGGAAACATGTCTGAACTGAACTGGTCCACAGGTTCGTTTCAGGACTGTTGAAGGTCGTACCGGCACTCACGAAACATGTTTGAACTCGCTGGGGGTTTGGATGCGATCACACCAAGATCGGAGGCTGTCTGAGCGAACTCAAAATGTTTTTCTAACAAAACAACACTCAAGCCTCATACTCGGAAAGGATAGCGGATAGCACAAGACCAAGCCTCATGCCGAACTCATTTGACTTTGAGGATCCCTATGCCGAATCATGCTAGCGACAATCCGATGCCAAAAGCAGTCGGAGAACCCAAGAGCTCTTGACGGACCCGAATATCCTGACCTTCAGACTCTAAGCCCCAACCGCCCCAAACAAAAAACTCAAATCCTTAATCCCCCAAAACTTGAAATCCCCGAACAACCCCGACAATAAGATTCGAGGAAACCCTGTACAATCCTTAAAAATCACCCCAAGCCCGAAATCCCTCTAAACTCTAAACACACCCTCCACCACAACAAAAACATTAAAAGTAAACGGTGGACACCGTATCAAGCTTAGTTCCAGGCACTCACCCACGCATGCGTCTGCTAAGATCTGTTGGACAACTGCACCAACTCTTGCATCGGCATGCGCTCTGCCTGCTTCTCTGCTGAAATTTGCTTGGCCTTGCCCAGGGAAGATTTCGGATGACTGGAGTGCTACAAATTAGAGAATCAGGGCCTCGGGGCCTCGTGCTGAACTATTCGAGGACATGCGAAAACGAATACTGACAAAGCAAATCCCGAAGCAGGGCCACCTTGACGAGCAATTGTGCGAAGCGTGCCCATGTTCCGACGACCTGATGCAAACAGGTTGCAAGCGACGCGATGGCAGAGGGCTTCAGGAAGAATAAGTAAACACAGCCGCAAACGATAATGACGCAGCAGCAGGGGCAGCGACAATGGCGGGTATGCCAGGCCCAGGTATCACAGCCCACCGACCGACTACAACCCCCGCATACCACCGCCACATTCCGACGTCGATGCTGGGCATGCTTGCTGCCTGTTTGCATTTCTCCTGGGTAGATGCAGGTTTCACGGCATAACATGCCACCTCCCCGGCTGGGTGGTTTACAGCGTGAACCCAGCCCTGTTCGGGACATTGGTTCACAGGGCATGGGTTTGGCTGCAGTTAGTGAATCGCTTGAGGTTAAAGACTGATCCAACTAAACAGCTGCACTTGCAATGTGAAGCAAGGCCTACAAACACAAACAGGGCTTGGTCATGTGTGGCATCCGTACACGAAAGACGCTCAGAGAGCGGCTTGCCGGGTCTTGGACATGTCTTCCGCCTCACACCGCCCCATGCCGATGCTCAGGTTTCATTGAAAGGCCGGGCCACCTTCTTCATGCCTTCCTGCATTGACGCGAGCGCCAAAGACGCCCTGGCTTCGCGATCCTTCAGCAACACTTTCACATCAGAGGCCATCGACGCCTGCATTCAGATTCAGGTGACGTCAGGTGCAGTTGGCTCGGCTAAAAAGCGGAAACAGCATTCGAGCCCGTGGGTAGCCAAACACCCTCTGAACCTGAAGTTCCACACAACTTTGTACTTCTGTGCAGAACACCATGAACAAGATCAGCCGAGGCCTGTTTCTGAGGGGGTAGAATACCAGAAAGTAATCGTGAACATCATCGTGGGACAGCTTCGAGTTGCAGAAGTGTTTCTTGCGACACGATCGAACAGGGAATCTGAACAGGCTTATCAAATTTTCGAAGTTCGATTTCGCTCGATTTGGCACCAGCTTGGTGTTGATTCGTGCTGGAGCAGATAGGCTGGGTGTTGGGATTGTGCGGGAGTTCTGTCGCCTGGTGTCAACAACTGATGTCATCGATGCTGAAGCTGCCGCGACGAAAACCTACAAACCTCCCACGCAGAACTAAAACTTGTATAACTACATAAGCTTACATACATTCATTCATACATACCTACATGCATACATGCATACACGCATACATGCATAAGTGCATACATGCATGCATGCATACATTTGTAGCACTCGCACTCGACGCTGCAGGCGAATGCATGCATACATACATACACACATACATATTTGAGAAGAGGCCACGAAACCTAGCGCAAAGGAAACAAGCAGAGTCGATAGAGCTGGGTCGTTTTTGCGTGCATGCTCGGCCACGTGGATGCAGGGACATGTATACTGCCATGAAGCCTCAACCTGCAAGATGATAGCGTTCTTCGGCTTTGCATTCACAAACAGATACGGTCTTGTCGCGCCGTCGTTCTTGGCCGCCTCATTGACGTCCGGAATGTCCCTGCGTACACAATGGCTAGGTCATCTACGAGCAGCTTCGAACTGTCCTGGCGGCAGCTTAAGTAGTTGCTGAAGCAGCAGACTTGAACCCTGCGTAGAGGCATGCGAATTGCCATGTTGCGAAAACAGATGGAGCTTAAGTCGGGGGGAGGGGAGGGACCAGGGCAGGCAGAGCTCTTCCCCCTGAGCGTGTACAATATTGCTGAAAGGGAGGTCCCCTCCTGTTTTGGATTTGAATCAATCATTTGCATGGTGGTGCAGGAAGCCCCTAACTCCCGCCTTTAATTTCTTGTTGGTGTCACAAGAACATCTTTGACGCACCGAAACCGGCATGATAACACGGGTGGGTTTCGTGTCGTTTCCCTGGCAGCTTCCTGAAGATGGTTGGGGATCGACATGCTTCAGCGGCACGGTCTAGTGGAGCGTGTGATTCCAGGAGTCGATCGTAACATCATGTCACTATTTAGCCTTTGCGTCTCCTAGCGACGGCGCAGACTTTGGTATCGAATTCCTGGCTGTTGCCTCTCTACTCTACAGTCTACAGCCGCATGATGGGAGCAGTTGCTGTTACCAGCATGTCACCGGCAGCTTTCAGGCAGAAAGCGCTGCAGCCGAAAAGCGCGACGAAACATCGGAGTCCGTCAACCGAGCATGTTAGGTTCGATACTGACCCGAAAAGGCGTTCAACTGCAAACACAAGCTACTATGGAAGGGCGCCCCGCTGCCCCGACCTTACACACTACTGTGCGCGGGCGGGCCCCTCTCCTCCCCCTTTTAACTATCGGGAGCGGATCAGATAAGGTCTTGCACGCAATTTCGACGTAGTTCTCTATTACCCAAGTGAATGGTAAACGACAACTCCCGAAAGGTCCACAGAGCTAGGTTTCGTGACATACACAATACGTATATATATATATATATTTATTTATTTATCTATTTATTTATTTATTTATATAACATATAAGAAATATATAAACATATATATCTATATGTATATACACGCACCATATAGCATCCGAAAACATTGCGACCGCGGACCCCGTATTACACCAGACCGTATCTAACCCCAAACCCGGTCTACAGATAAGGCGGGGGCATATAACGTTACCGATACAATAGTACATCTTATATATATATATATATTTACACACACATTTTTATATAGCCATGTACATATAGAAAGAGAGAGAGAGAGAGTATGTGTACATATGTATGTATATATATATATATTCTAATATCCGCACTGTTGTACCTATATATCCAAACACAGACACGCATACATATATACACACATATATCTCTATCTATCTACTGTCTATCTACTGTCTATCTATCTATCTATCTATCTATCTATCCATATATATATATATATATCTAACGTGTGCATGCACACAATCACACACATACACAATAGATGCTCCCGGCTCCCAGGCCACCACACCAGGCCCCCCCCCCCCTGGTATCCCCAACCCCACCCCCTCCATGGTACCCCACGCCCGCCAGTGTGGGGGAGACGAAACTGCGCCACCAAGGCAACTAGGCCTGCTCAAGGAACCAAACATCACATAGAATAAGCCCCGGGGATGAAAATATTGGGAATCAGTAGGCCTGTCAGGAGTGGCGATAAAGCTGAAAAGCGGCTGGCTCTGCGCGTATTTGTGTTGGACATGGTTAGATGACCCAGATCCCGTTGTACAGACCTTTCCTTGGCTTGACGAAGGGTTGGATTGATTGGGGATGATTGAAGAGTTATTGACCAGCGGTTGATTCCACAAGAAGTTTAAATTATGGTGAGGGATTGAAAGTGCCGAGTGCCTATGATTGAGCCATGTTCGACCGTACAAAGGCGACTGGCAACGGGAGCTCAGACATTTTCCACTTCTTCCCCCCTGTTCTGCCTCTTCTGGTGAGCAGAAAACAAGTGGTCCATGGCAGTAGCAAGTTCAACTGAACATAGTAAGAAAGACGTGTCGCGGCGCACTTGCCTTGTCTCGTGATGTTCGAAGTCAATGCATTTGGCAATGAGCATGATGCAGACGGGGACCAAGAGACATTAACGCAACACCGAGAAGAGGATGGAAAGGAAGGAACAGGAAAGAGACTTGGAACAAACGGCAAGACCAAAGAAAATCTGCTTCAAAGGAAAGATAATGAACTGCAAAAGAAAGTCAAGAACGAAGGGCAGAGCAAACAAAGAACAGGATGACAAGCGGACAGTGGATCTCTGGACGCCTGGTCACGGATTGCAGCTAAGAGTTGTTCAGAATGAAGCCATACAGACTTGCTCTTCGCCACAGGATCAGAGTTCCAGTGCTTCCCCACGGTGGAAAGCTGCATATCGTCAAGAAGTGTGGGGTTGCTAAAGATGGTGATGGCATGATGTCGATGGAAGGGATCCATCAGAGTCTTCAGGCGGAGGAATGTGTCTACAAGAATGGACTGTTAGAGGAGACCATTGATCTCACTGAAAATCTCGAGCATGCCCTCGGGCCCTCGGGTGGATTGAATGCTGCTCGATTTGATCATCCCGACGAGACTACAGTTACAGGTGGACCTGCATCAGCGATTGCATTGAAGGCAGGCAATGCCGATATGGACTTTTTTTGCAGCCCCATCATGCCCCTCAGGAGTGAAGCCAGAAATGACGCCCTTGCAAGCTGTTCCTGCTGGATGTGCCTGCCGAAGTCATTGGCGAGTGCACTTTCGAACACCGGCACTTTGCCCCCGCATCGATGGAAGGCAAGCTAATTCACCTGCTAGGTCCAGAGGTAGCTACAGGCTTTCTGAGCTTTGTGCAATGTGTTGCGACATGTGGCCGAAACCGGCGGTGGGTTCTGACTTCAGCTAACATTGTCTCCGAACTACTTGGTTGGTGGAGTGGAATTCATGTGGTGATTTCTACATCCGTGCCCCAGCGGTGGTGAAGCAATCCAAGTGGTGAAATGCATGACAGCCAACACGACGATTGTAGGTCCCTCTCCGCTTCCAATCCTCAATCTTCTGTAGAAGCCGATTGGATTGCAGACATGTCACAAGGTGCATGCTCAGCTTGTCAACATGTGCCGAGCGAATCTTAAATCGTTCGTCATACCCTTTCGGAAAGAAAGCTTCGGGACACGCATGCCTGCTCTTGCAAGGGAAAAGCATTGAGCCGATGAGCAAAGCGTGCCCATTGGGCCCTCACCTTAGACCAGTACCATCAAGAGAGAGTCATTCGGCAGTCCCTGTCACTCCCACGTGCCTGGACCTTCTTGGCAGCCAGCGACCGTGCACCACTTCTGCTTTGACTCTTGAGCGCCCTCGTTGCTAGCTCAGCCATTCGTGGCCAGTTTTGCAGGATCGCCTCACCTTCCGCAACGGATCTTGTGTTCCTGCGCCGCACAATCAATTTGGGACGATGGCGGTAGAATAGCTGTGCACAGAATACTGATGTCCTGACGTCAACTAGCTCCAGCCTAGGTGCATGACTTGACTCACTGACCACTAATTCCGTTCCAAGAACGCCGTCACATGTGCTAGCAGGCAGCATTGCCACCAGTCGGGCCCAAGCTTGCACAACCCATTTCTCTCGTTCAGCCTGATCCTTGCTTATAACGACCACCAACCTGAGAGCAAGATGATCATGCCATGTCACACCGGTCAATGCACGCCATGCAATGCTTTCGCCGTTCTAAGATGTCCTCAGGAGAAAGCCGTGTCCATCCAGTTAATGCTCGGCGAAATCCGGCACTAGCAAGGAGCGCAGACTTGTACACCTCCTAAGTACGTCGGAAGTGCACTGGTGCGCCTGCGTTTTACCGTTCTGTAGTGTTCGGTCTAAGCAGCGATTATCTTTCGGTGATTCAGGAGAACGGCCAGTCGACCCCATCTCCACGTCTGCTGGGCCGTGCGATACGAGCTAGCAGCCTGTGGCATCCAAATGCACACGCTGCAGTGACCGGGTGATATGCAGCCTGTGGTTTCACCGACGGTGCGGACGAGGGACAATTTCTTTGGCTTCGACATCAAACTTGATAGACTGAAGTGCAGCACCAGCTACAACTGTTCTCAGTCTGGCAAGCCAGTCGATTGGTGGTCTCCACTGGCGCCAAATAATCATCGCCAGCAAACTCAGTCGACATGCTAGCAGTACCCTCGCTCGAGCTGGATCCCGACATGAAGCATTCACAGAAGACAACGTTATGATTGAAGAAATGAATGCTGGCCGCAGCACTGTGCCCAATTCTGCTCTGCCCCAGAAGCTCTAGACGAGCCTTAGCTACAGTACTGACCCTTGTGCGGTCCACCAGGCAACACAACAGTTAAACTGCTGCAGGCTAAACAACCTTTCGTTGACTCCAACTCGGCTCTCCTTGGGTCACGCAGTCCAGCTGCCCAGCTCACTGCAGCAACTAACTTCATTGCTTGCACTTGCATATCCACTCCATCTCATACACGTAGAGGCTCAAAGCCGCGGCGTCGCCTTCAGCTTCTTCCAGGCAATCCTTTGCACATCTATTCCCATGCCTGGTGGGGGAAGGTTTATGTCGCGATGCCCGACATGTCCTGCAGGATCTTGCAGTGGTTCAGAACTTTCTGCTTCTCCTGCAGGCCCAGGAAGCGCGGTCTGGCAGAGGAACAGAACGTGTTGGGGCTCGGCCTCTAGAAGGACTTCTCTCAGAAAGCCAAAGCCGAAGTCTTTGCCCTCGGGTGCAGAGTGGAGTGCTCAACGGCAGCGCAAATTTACCCTGGGGCCACTCAGGATCTTGCGAGTCCTTCGCGTCCACTTGCACCTGTGCTGCGAATCGAAATGGGTCGCGGTCGCATCAACAACCGAAGTTGCACCCACTGTGAGCCCGCCTTCCCCTTCCAAGGACTGTTCTGCGTCCTCGCGAACCTCGCGGGCGCAAGAGAGCGCGTTCAACAAGATTCCGGAGGTAGGTTCAGGCTTTTTTGCCCATGTCCAACCTATCGCATAGTCCACCTTCCCGCATGTCAGTTGACACTTGGTCTGGAAGCCGATACTGCAAGTCTCTTGAAGATTGATTTCGGTTCATGTCGTTCCTGCCGGCGAACGTGCTCTCCGCAGCGGCTCGTCCAACTCACGAATCGCTAATAAAGGCTTCCAGCTGGGAAAAAATCCTGAGCATCCTGACGCCCTCTAAGCTGCACATGTCAACTTACGGCATTCATCCCATCCTCATCGTCATCGGAGCGGATGATGCTCATGGTCAGAGAGCTCTTGGACACCTCCGGCAATCAAAACCCAAAGAGTCGCGAGTAAGGACCCGAAGGAGGATCTGAAGATATCGAAAGGCCCGGGGCTTGGGAGCGGATTCGACTCGCCTTGATGCTCCCGGCCATGTCTGGCAAGTTCGGAATTTGAGCGATCCAGGACTGGATGCTGTCGGGCAAGGAAGTCATGCAGCTCCTCAGCTTCTCCTGGGGAGGCAGTCCTACGGGCACTGAGGGCCCAACCGCATTAAAGTCGCCTCCACGGCTTCGCAGGAAACACTCGGAGGAGGCCAAATGTTGGCATCCACAACCAGGGGTTCTTCGCCCAAGCTTACCGCCACCTTGTCTGCAAGGTGGCAACAAAGGACTCTGCTGAAAAAGTGTTAGCCAGGACACATGCTCCATCCCGATGCCATGGCCGCTCGCTTCAGCCAATGCTCCACGGAGAGCTTTCTTGAGTGCCTGGGTCCACACTTCACTGGCCAGCAGGCTAGAATCTACGGCTAGAACTTGCACAAGCTTGCCGGCCTTCATAGTGGGCTTGCTTCGTGAGATGGCCTCGAAAGTTAACCCGCGCACCCTGAAGCTGATTGCCACGGCATCACCTTAGGATGCAATCTGTGCGGCCAGGAACCGTCCTTGAGGGTACGCTCTGTTCTGCAAAGGGGCCTGCCAGTGGTGATCGTGGCGGCTCCCTTCCCTTCGAAATTTGGCCAGCCATGGCTTGTCCTCCCTCGGATTCCCCTTCTAAACTCTGAGACGGTTATTGGCAGCATTTCTGATTTCTGACCCAGCAAGCCTTCAGACCGCAAGAGAACTGTCTTTTCATGCACCATGCACCTCTTTGGCCTGGCAAGCATCAGCTACGTCCCGTGCCCATTGGCTGGGAACCTCAGTGACCAGAATCAATCGACTCGATGCACTGAGACGTTATCTGCAAGGTCCCCGCCCGAAGTGGCGACATGTCACACACCACCATTTGTGCGCTGAGCCTGGTGTCAAAGCTCAGGCTTCAATAGCCAGCGATCTTGGAACGGATCTGGGCACGCGACTCACTCACCAAGGCTGGAACTTTGTCTCCGGCCTGTGGCATCGATGGTTAGCCGGCTAACGGTTCTGGCTGCGCAAGATTGCTACGGCCTTGCCCAACTGCAGGTGGAAAGGACTCAGCCCAGGTGCAGCTTCCATGGGGTGCGCGATGCAGTCAATGCAAGAAGGCAAAACGGCACGCAAAGTTGCAGGCATGTTCTTGGACTCGAGGTCAACTGCAACCTGGCCATCACTGCGTTTCTTCACTTGTGTCGCCCCCGCGGACAGAAGCCTCCCTCAGACCCTTCAGGAGGAAGTCGTACCTGACTTCTTTAGTCTCCGGCACACACAGCACACTAATCGCTGGAAACGTTGCATGTAGTTTGCATGTAGTCATGTGAAGTTTACGACTCTCTAAAGGAAAGCTCAGGCTGCATCTGACGCAAAGTTGCATCCAAGAACTTGGGCACGAGGCTGAATACGACCTGGCATCGAGATTGCCACCTTCACTCATGCAGAACGACTGCACGCATTGAGAAGTGCGGAGCCAGGCTGACATGCAGCGGGGCGGACCTGGTCAGTTGCTCAAGCCCATGAGCATGACAAAGACTGCCGCCACGTCCAACAAAAGGGAAGTATGTTGTTCCAGAAAGGCAGCGGCTGCCGAATTGCCAGCCTCAAGCTGCCGTTTCCTACAATGTTTCTACAAGGCGGGCGTGTCCGAGCATTCAGCTTTTGGGCGTAAATCAATGCCCAATTGTCAACTGAACCTGGCAGTAGTTTCACGCACAAACACATCCCCATTTCTGCGTGCTCAGGCAGGAGCGTTGATCCCGCGACATCCAATAAATCACAGGGTCTGTGCTTTCCTGAACAGGTGTGCGTCCCTGCCATGCACAGCACCTCAGCACCACTTTCTTTTTCTTCTGAAGCAATGAACTTGGTGAATGCCAGCACGCTTCGCATCGGCATTCGTAAGCTTGACCGACTTGGTTGTCTTGAGGAGCCCTGGGTTCTACAGCAGGCAAATGTAGATGTAGGGCATGTAGGGATGCCAGCCATACTCCCGCGTAGAGGCTTTTTGCCCAGCTCGCTCTCAATCTCTCTTCTTCCGCACAAGGAAGAGCAGCAGCGCGGAATGAGGGAATGAGGCTGTGGGGTCATCGGGAGGAATGCTGTCCCCGGTGGTCGGTTTGTACGGTAGAGTGCTACTGTCGAGAATTCCCCCCTAACCCTGAACACTAATGCGCATCCCGGCCTCATCCCCGCGCCCTCTGTGGCAAATCCGAGGTTCCGCGACAAAGGCACTTTCCCTCGTATTACCTGTGGATGGCCAACACCTTTCTTAAGGTAAAGCAACTGAGCCCGGGACTACCGATCACATATACAGTGGAATACGAGGGTATGTGTAGCCTCCCCTAAAAGGTTGTGACATCACTGGTACCTGGGTGACCTAGTGTCATCTGGGGCCAAGTTTTCCAACCGAGCTTCAGGTTTCTACCTGAGCCGAGTGTCTCCATCTCTCTCTCTCTCTCTCTCCCGGGTATGAGGGTCGGTCAAGACCCCCGGGCATCAAGCCCACCCGAACGTTGCCGGGTGCGAGTGTCTCCATCTCTCTCTCTCTCTCTCCC
>CAJNDV010030864.1:42250-52746 GCA_905221635.1 Symbiodinium sp. CCMP2456 | reverse complement strand
TAATTTAGAAAACTACCCATGTGGTTCCAGACTGATCTTTTCTAATGCAAGTTTCGCAAAGCCGGAAACACAGCAAACTCGTCGTAAACTCCTTCCAGTTCGCCATGCACCATCCGGAAACAGTAGGTTTAGGCGTTGAGCTCATGATGCTGGAGAGTGGTGTCGCCGCGCATAGATGATGAAAGAATAAGGATGACTGAGCATAGCGTTCGGTGTCGTCAGTTGTTGTCGTTGCTGCTTGTCTTCCCCTCGTTGCTCCCCCGAAAGCTTGACCAAGATATTAAGCCGGAATTAACCCATGCTTTCAGGGGCCATCAACCCACACCACAACCCCGGTTCAGGATGTGGTGACGCAGTTGGTGCTTTGGAAGGTACAATCGGCGTTTGCTGCAAGGGGGGCCTGTACGTCAGACAGTCAGGAACAGAACAGCACTCACCTCGAAGCGCTCACTTTTGTTGAGGCAACACAGTGCTAAATGGCCCTTGACCCTATTTCTGGACTCCCCCCCCCCCCCCCCGATTTTGCTTCCCAGCTTCAGGGTGAGGCAAAGCTGGAACGGGATCCATGCTAGCGCCATGACCAAAACCTCAAAAAAAGGCTGCTGGGTAAGCTTTTGGGGCAAGCTATCTGATCATCGGAAACCCAGACACAAACCAGTAGGCCTAGCCTTAAAAAGTCCAAAAGTAAAGGGGTGCCAAGGTTAAGAGGTCTCGGGGCTTAGCCGCGCTTGGGGCTGCAGATAGGGGGAGGGGGATTTCCGGTGTAAGCCTTTCGTTCTGAACACCCCTTTTTCCGTCTGCCCTCCTGGGTCTTGGGGCTTTGCAAGAGGCAACGGGGGTTTAAGCCGGGTGGAAGGTTTAAGTAGGACTTGGGCTTCGGGGAAAGCGGGGGGGTCAAGGCTGCCACAGACTCCTGGGCCTTCTTCTAACAAGTTGGGGGGGTTCTATAAGTTGATCTACGCCAAAGCCCTGGTTGAGGGAAACCTGTCTCCAAAAAGCAAACCCTCTTTCAGGCCCCGCTTTTCCTGAGTGTCATTCTGGACACTCTTACCAGGAGCTCGATGAAGTTCTACGACACCTTGCGAATAGGCCCTGCAAAGCTACACTATCAACGCGCTGACCTGAGCAGTTTCAAGCTTCAGGGCCGGGAGCTTTCCAAAGGCGTGTAGGGTTTACAGTTCAGGGCATCTCTAGGTGTTTTGGGATGCCTTCTGTTCCGAAACCCGAGCTGCCTGCACCGGGATCAGGAGCAGCACCACCAAGAGCTTTGGCAGGCGCTCCAACAATGAGACGCCTGCTCTGGCTCAGGGATATGATGGGGTTTTTACTTAGGGGCTGAGTACCCTGGCCTAAAAAAGGTAAACCTTCTGAGTTATAGTAGGATTATAAGAGCCCCAAAAGGCTAAAGGTTACCTACTCAGCCACTAAGTTTAGGTCTTGGGACCCGACGGAGACCGTAGCAGCTTGTGTTCGCAGTTCAGATACGTGAAGGGGCTCAGGGCTATCTAGACCATAGACGTTCGGGCTCGTTCGAACACACTTGAGTGTGACGCTTCATATATTCCACCCCGAGCCCGAAAACTTAAACCGCATCACAAATCCTCCGTGCCATGCCATGGATTGGCCTGAACCGCAAGAGTGAGAGGTGTTCTTGCTATGCTACATCAAGGGTGGGTTATGGAAGTCTCATATCCTGGAGCCAAAGCTCTGAATCATGCCATAAGTAGAGTCTTGAATGTAATTCTCCAGGTTTGATTACCTGCTTCTTGATTCTGGGGTCCCTTAACCGTTAGCCCTAACCGTCGCATGGATAAACCAAGACAGGGTACCAAAACGGAAAGTATGAGTGAAACCCGAGAAAACCGGTATTACACACCTCCGGTTCGTAGCATCCCCCCAATCCGCGGTTGACAAGCTTTCCAATATGATGGGTATCCTGGTCCTTTCTGAAAGCATCGGGATGGGTTTACACCAGGACATATAAAAGGAGTAACAAGAAGAGCGGCAACCCCAACGCGCAATGCAAAGTGCGAAAGCTAGAGATAACAAAGAAAATTGAAAAATTTGGAGGCAGAACCCGAAACCTTAAACCTGCAAAGGTCTAGACCCTAAAACCTGAACCCTAATCCCTAAACCCTACACCCCTAAACCCGAAAACCGTAAGGCCCTTCTAGCACCCTTACAGATACCATAGACCCCATAAAAGGAACCCGAATAGTACCCTTACGCAAACCCTTCTAGACCCCTTCAAAGGAAGGGACCCTCAAATCGAAACCCGGAACCGGACCTCGCCCTAAACCCTAAACCCTAAACCCTGAAATCGAAACCCGGGACCGGACCTCGGCACCAAAGCCACACGCTGCAGCGCATGGCGCAGAGCATCATCAGGCACATCTGCGCCCAGTCCTCCGCAACCCTGGACCCTAAACCCTAAACCCTAAACCCTAAACCGAGGATCTCTTTGTGGCTTACCGATCGTCTCCACTGTAGGGGTTTAGGGTTACGTGTGGGTTTAGGGTTTAGGGGTTTAAGGCTTTAGGGTTGAAGGGTGTAGGGTTTAGGGTCTGAAAGTGTTACCTTTGGTGCCCATTGACCTTGAAGGAGCCTGAATTTTAACTCGCACATGGTTAAACCAAAACAAGGATGCAATGGAGACTTTTTGTAGGGCTCGGGGCAGTCTTTTGGGGTTTGAGGTTTTGGGGCGGATCTTTGGAGATCTCAAGCTAGTGCTACTGTAATCACACCGTTGTGGGGTTTAGGGCTTAGGGGGGATGTCTTGGAGATTTTAGGTTTAGGGCGGCAACCTTCGGTGGCTTAAGCTAGAGGAAAGATCTTACCCTAATCCCCAACCCTAAACCCTAAACCCTAGACCCTAAACCCTAAACCCCAAACCCTAAGCCCTGAGCCCTAGGAAAGATCGCTTTAAAGACCTCAGGCCCTGGTGTTCAAGGGTTGGGCAAATCTTTTGGGGTCTCGGGGTCAGGTTGGATGGAACAGAGCCTTTGCTGGGCGTCGGACTCGTTTGGGGGGGGACCACTGGGTTGTTGCTTTGAAGACTGAAGACACCAAGACTTCATGCAAAACTGTCACTGTGGTTAAAGCTTAAGGCCTGTCTTCAGGATATCAGAACTTACCAGTCTAAGCATGCATGGTGATGGCAAGCTGTTTTCAGCATCGCAACCTGTATTGAGTGCCTCGACGCCCAATACTAGAAGCTCAAGTTCCAGGATTTGGGTTAACTCCCGGTTTGAGGGTATCGTATTTTGTTTGGGGGGAAGGGGTGAAAGTTGTGATCATTTGTTGCATTTACCATGCGATAGCTTCTTGCTGGCCTTCCTTCGCTATTACAGGGTCCACACCGTAATACCGGTTAACCAGCAAAAGGATACACATTGGACAGCGAATGTAGGGCTTCAGCCTCGGGTTCAGTTTCTTCGGGTAGGCTTTTGTTTATGGTTTGAGATCGTATACGCTTCAAGGGTTCAGGTTGATTTTGAGTCGCCTACCCCAAACCCTAAAGCCCTAAACCCTAAACTTGGTGATGAGTCACGCCCAAGCCTATACCTTCGATGCCCCTCAGCCTTTGGCAGTTTAGAATTCAGGGCTGAGCTTAAGCCCTACCACCGGAGTTGCCGAAATCACTGCAGTTGGTTTAGGGTTTAGGGGTTAGGGTTTAGGGTCCTACACCCTAAACCCTAAACCCTAAAACCTAAACCCTGAGCTTAAGCGTTCCATGCTTCGGAGCGAGGATGTAGATGTATGGTTATGGAAGAAACTCGGTCCTCACGGCGGCTCCTACAGGGTATTGAAGACCGAAACCCTAGTATGTCGCTTCGTTCGACTTCAGTTGTTTACAACTCAGGGGTCTATTTCGATGATAGACCAAACAAACAAACCCCAAATCAAAAAACCCAGGCCTATTGCGACAACTGAGAAAAACTAATTAAAGCCCTTCTGCTGCAGGCTTACAAGCAAGAAGAGATGAAGTGGGGTGCAAGAGCGTCCAAACCCTGAACCCTAATCCCTAAACCTGAACCCTAAACCCTAATCCGTAAACCTAAACCTACTTCTCCAATAAGCCAGGGAAATAAAAGGTTAAACTTTCAGATTACTACTAAGTTATAAGAACCCAAAAAGTTTAAAGGTTGGGTATTGGGGAACTAAGTAAACCCTAGACCCCACGGCCGAAAGAGCGTCCAAACCCTAATCCTTAAACCTAAACCCTAAACCCTAAACCCTAAACCCTAAACCTAAACCCTAGACCCTAAACCCCCAAACCCTAAACCCCTAAACCCCTTTTTGAACGAGGTCTCTCTGAAGTGCCTCCAAGCTACCCCTAAACCCCTAAACCCTTAACCCTATAGACCCCACAGCCGAAAGAGTGTCCATGAAGGTCCGCAGGCTCCAAACCAGGAGCCCAAGCCCCTCCAAGGGGATCGGAGGCCCGGCCCCTAACCTGCCGTGGTTTCGGGCCTTAAGGGTTTAGGGTTTAGGGTTTAGGGTTTAGGGTTTAGGATTAAGGGTTTAGGGTTTAGGCTTCAGGAGGTTGAGGAGTTTAGGAATGGCTTGCGGCTTAGGGGATGGGACTTGGGGTTTCGTTTCGAAGGGCTACGAAACGGGTCTGGAAGCTGATATCACGCGGAAAACTCGAACAAAGATCCAGGCGAAGGACATGCAGCTGGGCGTTGCAGAAACGGGGGCACGAGCTCGCGGGTTTTGGCTTAAGTATTATTAGCACATGAAGATGTTCCAGTGTAAGAGATATGACTCACTCGCAGTCGCGATCAATGGCTGGCTGGACGAGGCATGATGCCTTCTGGCGCAGGCTGTCTAGGGTTTAGGATGGGAACATCTAGAAATCCTAAACCATAGGCCTGGATCTGCTTACCTGTCTGATCGGAGGCTTTCGTGCCAGAGGTTTGCTCCAGGAATTCGTTGAGCTTGTCTAGAGCTCCTTCTTGCGCCCATAGTGCCCAGAACCACAACTCGAACCTATAGGGATTAGGGCTTAGGATTTAGGGCTATTTAAGGATGATATAGAGCTCACATGCATTGTGTGGCGAAGGCCCCGGAGAAGAAGCCGAGGAACTTGGCGACGTATTCCGTCAGCCAAGGGATGTTTGCAGTCACCACCTCAATACATGGGTCAGAAGAACTAGTTATGATGTTCCCTTGAAGTCCTTATAGAGTATATATATATATATATATACACATAGTTGACACAATGACAACATCATCCCCCAAAACCCATTTCGGAATCAAGGAGTTTCTGTCGGGCATTTGGGGCTACGGGACTCGGACGATGGTACGCTACTCAGGTTTGCGGTTCCAGGGCCAAGCATGCAAAGCACATGGGAGTTTTAGAAAATTAGGGTACCTTATTTTGGGGTCCTTATAATAGGGATCCTATTATTTAGGGTACTATATTAGGGTCCCCTATTTTCGGAAACCCCCACATCCACCAGCGGGTGACCGAAGCCTCGACACACAACCCCAGCGGCTAATACAGCGCATCACGATGATGCCGCAACCAGTGTGCCGGTGTGCAGAGCCAGTGGTCCGAGCACTTGTCTATGAGTATTTTTGACGTTTTGGTTGGGGCATTAAGATGTCCGGCATGCTGTATTCGGGTCATGATTACCCACGCCCTTCCCCCGCACCCTCACCCTCCCACCCCCGACCCCCGACCGTCCTCTGAGCTGATTGTCGAGGAGGATTGTGGTAAAGCAAAAGTAGTAGGACAGTGATGTATGATAGATAAATCACTGTAAATATCGTGTAACGCCGAGGTGCTGCAATTAAGGTGCAGACCCGCGTAGTTGGTATCGTCTACTACTACTACTACTACTACTACTACTCCTCCTCCTCCTGCTGCTGCTACTACTACTGCTTCTTCTTCTACTTCTTCTACTACTAGTACTACTCCTGCTGCTGGTACTACTCCTACTACTAGTCTGAATGATAATTCTACCTCTTCTCTGCGGGAGGTGTGCTTTCTTGCTTTTCGGTGGTCCGGGTCCCGGCAAACATGACAGCAGGGGCTTGAGGATCAAGGGTATAAACCCAGACACCTCGAGGATAACTACAATAAGTAACCCTAAGGCTTAAAAATGGGTAATTATTCGGGATTCTGTCTTGCAGTGCTATCCTGCTACTGTACCAGTACTTCACGAGTACCACACGAGCACTATACGACTATACGAGTACAGACCCCCCTCAAGAAAGGGTGAAAGGGGCCTAGGAGGCTGGCTGCAGGTCTGCCACCATGTTCAAGGCGTAGTGGAAGGGAAGCGTTTCGCCGCAAGCCGCCTTGCAGGCGTGTACGTCAGGCCACCCGGGGCTTGGAGCAATGTTGAACAACCAACGAAGCTCTTGGTGGTGAGGATTTAGCGGATTCATGCCGGATTCAGACGTGGGGTTCTCGGAAAATGGGCTGCAAGACAGTACCATGGTGAATTGCTCCGCCTTTGCGATCACGGCTTCACTTCAGGTCTAGCGCAAGCCGCAAATGGAAATCAAGGAGGCCGACGAAGCTTTGACGGAGCTGGGATGGGTGCGAAAAAATTCAATCTGAAATCCCCTAAACCCGACTACCGTAAACTCCAGATCCCAACACCTCCTGCCCGAAAAACCCTACGTCCTAACCCCGAAACCCCTAAACCCCACTAGTTCTGCGGGCTTCGGGGTTTAGGCGCCCTGAGCCCTTGGCCTTCATCATCTTGTTTGACATCACGTCGCGCACCATCGCGTTGAAAGTCTCCAAGTGCCCCTCGGGATCCTTCGGGTTTAGGGTTTAGGGTTTAGGGTTTAGGGTTTAGGGTTTAGGGAAGGCTTTTTAAAGGCTTTCGGGTTTAGCGTTTGGGGCTCGGTGTTCGAAGCTGGGGCCCTGAGTTGGGAGTTGTAGGTTTTTGGGGTTTTGCGGTTGTTGGGTTCAGGGTGTAAGGGAGCAGGCTCTAGGGCTTGAGGGTCTGGGGGTTTAGGGTTTAGGGTTTAGGGTTTAGGGTTTAGGGTTTAGGGTTTAGGGTTTAGGGCTTGGCAGCTTTCAAGTTGCCAGTTGCACAGACGTGTGGTAGCCTGCGAGCTATGTGGATTCGTGTCTTCTGGGTTTAGAACTGAAGGCTTTTGTTGTAGCGTGTTGGGGAGTTGCGGGTCGTTTGGGGGTTGTCTGGCTGCATGATCTCTATCAGGGTTACATCAACAACCGGCGAAACAAGTTCTGCTCAACTAATCGGGTTTGGGGGGTAGAGTATACTACAGTTTTGATAATCAGCCCCTCTAAAATACCCCAAACCCTATTCCGATTCTTAAGGCCCCGTTGCTATGTTTCACCGGACGCTAAAAAAGGGGTCATGGTTCAGGCCCGCAGGCGGGGACTTTCTGGAGGACATCGCACAAGACGGGCGGGACAGTTAACCGCATACAAGACTAATACTAGTAATAGCACTAACAAGAGCAGGAATAATTGCAATAGTAGCAAAGATGCTAAACCCTAAACCCTGCACCTTAAACCCTGAACCTTAAACCCTAGATAATCGCTGCGTGCATGTGACGTGGCTCAGCCAAGCATTTTGGCAGAACCCTTAGGCTGCTCCTGTTGGTGGCTCTGGGCACTTACAGCCTGGTAGATGTAGGGGCCTGAATAAGCAGAACAAGTTTTCGGGATGGCTGGTTGCATCATGTAGGGAAGAATTACCTATACCATTCTGGGGGTTCGTTCTTATAATCACAGTATACTATACCCCAAATCCTAGTCTAATTATTAAGACCCCTATATTGATTATGTAAGGGCTGTAAAGGAATACTCTTACGAAGTCTTCAAGCCCCTACAGCATTAGAGCCTCTTCCTAGGACCCGACACCACGTATCAGTCAAGGCTTATGATAAGAAACTTTATTCTTGAGGTACACCAGCCAGGTTGCCCTAAACTCAACCCGAAACCCTACAGTTACAGCACAGATTCTTGAACGTACTTTGCATTTAACGTCCAAACCTCAAAGGAAGACGAAGTGAGGAAATGGTCCTCATCCACTTCCCCATACCACTGCCTGCGAGGACTGGTGGAGGCGGGGGCTTCTGAAAGCATCTGAGCGGACCTTAAATGGGAGCTAGGATTAGGGGGACCCTTGGGGATATAGACCCTCTCAGTAAGTTCCCTTTTAAGAGAGCCAAAAGTAGGGTTTCGAAGGGGTACCCTGTAAGGGGTACCGCTAATATTACTATCTATTAAACCCCAAACCCTTTCAACGCTGCCCGGTCGCTCCGAGGTCTCCTCCATTGGACAGGAGCTTCTGAACGACTGACCCATGAAGCTTTGAGACATCAACGGATCCTTAAACTGTAAAGAGCCAGAGCCCAAGGTGAAGAACCCCCATGACTCAATGCTAGGGCCTGGGTCGCCCTTCGCTTCATCGACCCGGGCGTCAGCCCTAAATACCCTTTCGGGCCTTCCTTAACCCACCAGAACCTACTTTTTTGTAGGGTCCCTATAAATCCCATATCAGGGTTTGTAACAAGAACCTACAAAAAAGTAGGTTTTCGTAGGTCAAGGTTTCTTCTGATGTATTATGGCTGAGCTCCTTTGCAAGAACCTCAAAACCCCCGGGGGCCTCAGAGTGTTGAAGACCAGCAGGCGATCGCAGGGAAGGGGTTTTTGAGACTCCGGATGACGATGGTCGTTGCTGCAGCAGAAGCACTGGGCCTCCTCTCGTCTTTCCGTGGGAGGGCAAAGAGAGAGAGGGCTGGGGGGTAAAGAGGGCTTAGCTCTTTTTTTTGTGTGTGGGCCCTTTTCCACCTGCAAAACAGACAGAATTCCTTACCAGGAGGAGCCAGTCATTGGTTTAGCGTTTAGGGTTTAGGGTGTAGGGCATGCCACCGCATAGTTTAAACTAACACTGGTGGGAACTTTACATTAGAGAGGGGCTCAGGATTATGGCTGGGTGTGGGGCATATGGCTGTCTGTGTTCAGGGCTTCCGGGGTCGGGCTTTCAGGTGTTGTGGAATCTAATGTAGGGGCCTTAATAATTAGCATAGAGCTGTGGGGTCCATTATACTATATTTATCATAAGGAACCACCAGAATACTATAGGTAATTATTTAGGCCCCCATATTAGCCTGATACTTCCGGCACGCATGCGGTTCACGTTCAGGGTTTGGGGTGTAGGGCTCAGGGTTCTTGGGCTTCCGGTGTACATCCCTCCACTCCTGCAGCACCAAACCTCTCAGCAATCAGATCCTATCTAGGGTTTCTAGCGCACCAAAATGCTTCTGTCCAGGGTTACTACAGACCCTAAAGCCTATACCCTAAAGCCCCTACACCTGGATGGACGGCAACCGTTTCGGGCTGGGCCCTATAACCCCAAAATATTCGGATCCATAGAAAGAACCCTCATAAACCCTAGATTCCTGAAGGTCAGATATGTTATTTCCGACAATCGCTCAAGCTCAAAACCCTACTTAAGCCCCAGACTCGAGACCCTCAAGGAGCTGTTTGGGATCTATTGCAACATGGCATTTTCCATGCCATAGAGCAGCACAAAGAAAGGTGGGCCCGGGAGCACCGATGCGGGAAACCATCGAAAGTCCCTAAACCCTAAACCCCTAAACCCTAAACCCTAAACCCTCAATTTAGGGTTCAGGGTTTAGGGTTCAGGGTCTAGGGTTTCGATCCGAAGGATCCCTCTGAAGCCCAGGGAACCCACACGTCCTCGCAACCCAAGTCCAGATCAAGTCTCACACGGTTTAGGGTTTAGGGTTTAGGGTGCCGAATATCCAAGAAGAGCACGAAGTTTCAAGATCTCGGAACTCTGCCATCCCCGAACCCCCCGAGCTGAAAGCCCAAAGTCCGTGAACTCCCCGACTTCCGGTAAAGATCTTCCAAACCAAAACGAAACCCTGATCTGCCCAGACTCTGAAGAATCTGACAGCCCAAACCCTAAGCCCTAAGCCCTAAACCCTAAGCCCTAACTCTAAGCCCTAAACCCTAAGCCCTAAACATCCTAAACCCTAAGCCCTAAACCCCAAAGCCCTAAAAACCCGAAGCCCGAAACCCAAAACCCACTCCTCAACCCCGTCCTGCACCCGAAACGTCTGAAGCTGCTGCGGCAGCATTCGGATGTGCTTCATGAGGCTGAGTCCCTAGGTCTTTGAGGTCTTAAGGAGGTTTAGGGATCTAGGGGTTCTTGAGGTCTTAAGGAGGTTTAGGGATCTAGGGGTTCGGTTCAGGCTTTGGGGGAGTTAGGGGTTCCAGGGGTTTAAGTCTCGAGTCCTGGGTCTACCCTAAACCCTAAACCCTAAACCCTAAACCCCCTAAACCCTAAACCCCCTAAACCCTAAACCCTATAAACCCTAAACCCTATAAACCCTAAACCCTATAAACCCTATACCCTATAAACCCTAAACCCCTAAACCCTATACCCTGTACCCTAAACCCTAAACCCCTAAACCCCTAAACCACTAAACCCTAAACCCTAAACCCTAAACCCTAAGCCCTATACCCT